>CAKNYM010048202.1:60319-80574 GCA_932195095.1 Andricus curvator
CCATTCGAGAAAACTGAGTGCTGTTGGCACATCGTGGGTGTGGTGAGCCCACACTTGTAGTTATTTACTACAAGTTATCAACCTAGAAACGCTACCCGAATCGGGTAGTGTCACGCCTACCCCGAAAGGGAAATGGCTTAATGGTATACATACATGATACAATGCCATATGATATTATACGATATGATACAATATGATACATCCTAATACAATGTGATACAATATCATATAATATAATGGATTTTGATACAGTATCATACCATACGATGCAATATAATGAAAAACGATACCATATGATGCAATACAAGAAATATGATACAGCATGGCACAATATAATACAGTATTGTACAATATGATACACTATCACATTATATGGTACAGTATGATGCAATATGATACAATAGGATACAATATCATATAATATGATACAATATGATACAAAATAATAAAATATGATGCAATGCGATACATTACGAAAGAATAGCATAGAATATGACGCAGTATGATAGCATATACAGCATGCTGTGCCAATATACACTATGATACACTATAATGATGCACTATGATACTATATGATACAATATGATACAAAGAAAAACCACTTCAATTTGAATCATATGATGTTATCACTTCTGCCTGGCATCCTAGGACGGCTCACGTTTTTTTTTCAGTTGAAAAGGTTACTTTTATATTCTTGGTAGAGAATTGATCTTGTTTTATTAAAAGTTTTATCATTTTGTTGAAACTTCAACAATTTTTAAGAAAAAAATATTTTCTGGTTGAAAATTTAACTGTTTTGTTGAAAAATCGGTTTTTTGAGTTGAAACTTCAATTATTTGGTTAAAAATCAAAATATTTGGTTGAAAATTAGTATGTTTTGGTTGAGGATTCAACTATTTGGTTAAAAATTCGTCTTTTGGGTTGAAATTTCTTTTTCTTGATTCAACAATTTTTCTTGGTTGAATATTCCACTCTTTTGTTGAAAATTCGTCTTTTTGGTTAAAAATTCAACAACTTGGTTGAAAGTTGATATCATTGATAAAAATTAATTTTCTTGGTTGAAGATTCATAATTTTAGTTGAAAATTCATCTCTTTTGTTGAAAATTTAACTACTTTCTTCAAAATTCGTTTTTTTTTCTCACTTAAAAACTAATTTTTCTAACTAAACATGTAACTTCTATTTTTCGTTGGAAATTTTTTTTTTTTTAGTTGACAATTCAACAATTTAGTAGAAAGTTGATGTATTTTCTTAAAAATTCATCTTTTTGGCTCAAATCTGACTATTTTGTGGAAAGTTCAATTATTTTATTGCAAATTCAATGATTTTATTCAAAACTCATCCTTTTTTATTAAAACTTCAATATAGTTCAAAGTAGAATTATTTGATTAAAAATTTATTTTTTTAGTTAAACACTCCTCCTTTTAGTTGAAAATTCGTCTCTTTGGTTGAAAATGTAACTATTTTGTTAAAAATTTGTCTTTTTGAGTTGAAAATTCAACTATTTGGTCAAAAATTAACTTTCCTGTTGAAAATTCAAGCGTTCTATAGAAAATTTGTCTTATTGGCTTAAAAATTCAAAAATTTGGTTGAAATTTTTTTTCTTTTTTGATTGAAAAATCTTTTTTGTATAAAAATCAACTATTTAGTTGAAAAATCATCGTTTTTGCGTAAATTCAACAAAATTTGTCTATTTTGGAAAAAAATCAATCTTCATGAAGATTCATCTGTTTTTTATTGAAAATTCAACTACTTGTTAAAAGTCGAAATACTTTATTATGTTTGTTAAATGTTCACTATCACATTTTTCGTTGGGAATTCATCTTTTTCAGTTAAAAATTCTACTACTTGGTTCAAAGTTGAATTACTTTGTTAAAATTTTTTATTTTTTATTGAGGATTCATCATTATAATTTAAAATTCATCTGTTTGGTTCAAAATTCCACTATTTGTTTGAAAAATAATCTATTTTGTAAGAAATGCAATACTTTTACTTGAAATATTAGGAATTTGAAGCGTTCTAATTTAAGCTTGATAGAAGTACCTTTACCAAAAACTTATTTTAAAGAATTTATTCCCTTATTCTCGTGAAAATTTTTCTTATTTTCTCTGTTTTTAGAGCATTTTGACCTGTATAAATATGTTTTTGATTTGCAATTACAGAATTGATTAGAATTTCGGATTTGGTTTCTTGATTGAATCGTTAGCGATTTCTTCGCTTTTAGGAAATATTTGAAATTGATAGTATCAAAAAAAATCTCTTTTAAAGCGTCTTATTTTCTGATTTCGTAAATTTCTCCTTGTGATTTATAAGAAAAGAGTCGGAAAAAGGGGAGAGGAGAGAAAAATTGGGTCACAATTCTTTATTTTAGGTATTTTAGGGGTTTATTTCAAATTTAAGGGTGCAAAAGAGGATTAGGTAAAAAAGTGGATGGACCGTGATTCTTGTAATCCTGTAAATAAACAAATAAATTTTTTTTATAAATTAATACGTTTTAAAGTGGTATCCTTATATCCAAGAATGTCGTTTGTTTACTCGTGGTTTCTTCCGGTGAAAGTTAATTATTACTTTTTTTTAAATCAATGCAAGTGGCTTTGAATGAGGAACATTCAATTGTATTATATTTTCTGTAGCTGAAGAATATGGCGCGACAGTGAAAAAAAAGTGAAACGCACTAAAAGTTTTTATACTGTTTTCTTGTCTCCTCGCAATAAAACATTTGTACACATAAATTTCTCACTAATCTCAAATTGCGAAAAGAGCGATAACTAGGTCAGTAAACTTACTTTTTGCAATAAGAATTAGTAATACTGACTTTGGGTATTGTATATTTTCAAACTACTATTGACAAACTCCATTTGAAGACATGAGAATGACAACTGAACAAGGACCATTTTTTCGAAATAGTATATTGTGTATCAAGGGCGTAAAGAAGGCTATTTTGACGAGTGTGAACTTGCCGCCCGAGCGAAGCGAGGTCGGCAGTCGCACGAGGCAAAATAGCCGTACGCCCTTGATACACACCATAATTTTTGTCCTACCCTTCTTGAAAACAAGCATGTTAAGCAGATAGAGGATGTTTGGTGTACTTGACAATTTTAGATTATAAGTGAAAGAAAGAAATAGCGTACTTTGCAGAAGGAAGACTGTGGGGTCCAGCGATACAATTTTTTTAAAGATAAAGATAATTATGTGTACCGGGCGTAAAGTGTTATGTAGCGGGCGTGAAGTTTCATGTTGGCCCGGCGGCAGAGTGCGCATGTGCGAACGTCACTGAATGCAGTTCCACCGAACAAGCTTAGGCGGCGTGACGTCGCTTATACGTGAGTGGCGCGGCCTATCCAGTGGCTTGGAGGTGGAGGGGATACATAGGAGTGAGCGAGGTAGCATCGGCGGTCTTTTTTCAATCTCTGTATCCCCTCCACCTGTAAGCCACTGGATAGGCCGCGCTACTCACGTATAAGCGACGCCACGCTGCCTAAGCTCGGTCGGCGGAACTGCACTCACTGGGCTGGAAGCGGCCAGATTACGCCTACCTCACGTGCATGCAATGGCGCGTTTTCAAGGGGGGTCGGACAAAAAATCTGTTTTTAACGATTTCAAACAACTAAGGATACTATTTATGTATATATAATAGGAATATGTCAAATTTATTTCTCCCTTCACTGGAAAAAATTAATTTCCAAATTATGAGAATGACAACTGGATAAGGACCAATTTTTCGAAAAATCTGTTTTTAACGATTTCAAACAACTGATTAACTATTTATGTATCTATAATAGGAATATGTCAAATTTATTTCTCCCTTCACTCGAAAAAATTTATTTTCAAATTATGACAACTGAATAAGGACCATTTGAGTTTCCCACTATGAACACAGAAATTATAAATAATGGTCAGATGCTTCTATAATTTTGATTGAATTTTACATAATGTAGTATAGAAATAATTTTATTTTTGGTCCTTATCCAGTTGTTATTCTCGTATATTCATGAATTCTTATATGCCAGTGCGACCATTTTTCAAAATTTAGGCATATCAAAAAATACCTAAATTGTACATACCTAAAATGCCCGAAAAAGTCCTCACTATATTTTCCTGATTTTGTATAAAAAATAAGCAGTTTCAAGATTTATGAGATGGAAACCTGGATAATGACCATTTTGTCCCCCCCCCCCACCCACGAAGAAAAAAATTTCTCTTAATGTTTTCACATCTTCAATGTAGAGTTCTTGGAAAACACATGCTTCAATAATTTTATCCAAATTTTATATTTAAAAACCTATCATAGAAAACATTTTTTCATTTCAAATCAGACACAGAGTACGTGATAGATCACAGTTTGATCTTTTTTTCTTTGTTACAATAATTCGGAAATTATCTGCGAGATCTCAGAAATTGACAGATTTCTTTTCAAAACGCAATATTTTACGAACACGCGTAGGTAATTGAACTGCTTTGATAAAAATTAATTCTTTTAGCTGATGATTCATCTTTTTTTTAATGAAAATTAATGTTTTTTAGTCAAAAATTCAACTTTTTGGTTAAAAATTCACGTGTTTGGTTGAAAATTTAACTATTTTGTTGAAAATTCGTTTTTTTGGCTGAAAATTAATCTTTTTAATTTGAAAATTGAACTGTTTGATTGAAAATTCTTATATTTTGTTGAAAATTAGTCTTTTTTAGTAGAAAATTCAACTACTTGGTTGAGGATTCAACTATTTTGTTGAAAATTAGCCTTTTTGGTTGAATGATAATGTTTTTGATTTAAAATTACAATTTTTTTTTTATCAACTATTTGATTTTTCGTTGAGAATTCATCTTTTTTGGTTCAAAATTCAACTACTTGGTTGAAAGTTGAAGTACTTTATTAAAAATGGATTTTTTTTTAGTTAAAAATTCATCATTTTAGTTGAAAACTCTGTGGTTGACAATTTAACTATTTTGTTGAACATTCTTGGTCTTTATGGTTGCAAATTAATTTCTTCAACTGAAAATTTAATTATTCCATTTTTGGTTTGACATTTTCTGTCTTAGTTGGAAATTCAACTTTTTAGTTGAAACTTCATGTATTTTGTTGAAAAATCATCTTTACTGGCAGAAAATAAGTTTTTTGGCTGAAAATTCTTCTTTTTGAATAAATCCAACTGTTTATCATTTGCAATTTAAAAAATTTGAGACTGCAATATAAACTTTTTTTATTTAAAATTAAAGTATTTTTTGGTTAAAATATCAACTAATATATTTTTTGTTGAGAATTCACCTATTTTTATTGAGAATTTTACTGCTTGGTTGAAAGTTAAACTACTTTGTTAATTTTTTTTTTATTCATAATTTTAGTTGAAAACTCATCTCTAGGGTTGAAAATTTAACCATTTTTTTTAATTTGTTGTTTTTTTTTGCTTCAAAATTGAGGATTCAACTATTTTGTTGAAAATTAGCCGTTTTGGTTGAATTATACTGTTTTTTATTTAAAATTACAATCTTTTTTTTTGTGATATCAACTATTTGATTTTTCGTTGAGGATTCATCTTTTTTGGTTTTAAATTCAACTACTTGGTTCAAAGTTGAAGTACTTTATTAAAAATGGATTTTATTTTAGTTAAAAATTAATAATTTTAGTTGAAAACTCTGTGGTTGGGAATGTGAGGATTTTGTTGAAAATTCTTGGTCTTTTTGGTTGAAAATTAATTTCTTCAACTAAAATTTTAATTATTCAACTTTCGGTTTGAAATTTTCTTACTAGTCGAAAATTCAACTTTTTAGTTGAAAATTCAAATTTTTAGTTGAAATCTCATGTATTATTATTGAAAATTCGTCTTTATTGGTAGATAATATGTTTTTTTGGTTGAAAATCCTTCTATTTCGTTAAATTCAACTGTTTTTAATTTTAAATTAAAATCTTTGTTGATTGAAATATTGACTGTTTTTTATTTGAAATTGAATTTTTTTTGGTTGAACTATCAACTATGTATTACTTTTTTGTTGAGAATTCATCTTTTTTGATTGATAATTTTCCTAATGGTTAAAATTGAACTACTTTAAAAAAAAATTAATTTTCGTATTCGAAAATTAATTTCCTTTTGTTTGAAAATTCAATTACTTGCTTGAAATTTGAAATGTTTTGATCAAAATTAATTCTTTTGGTTAATGATTGATCATTGCAATCGAGAATTTATCTTTTTCTTTAAAAATTTCACTATTTTGTTGAAAATTCGTTTTCTTTTCGTTGAATATTAATCGTTTTTGGTTGAAAATGGAACGTTTTGTTTGAAAATTCTTGTATTTTGTCGAAAATTCGTCTTTTTTGGTAAAAAATTAATCTTCTGACTTGAAAACTCATATTTTTTTGTTGATAATTCAACTGCTTGGTTGCAAATCGACCTACTTTGTTAATTTTTTGTTTCCGAAGATTCATCATTTTAGTTGAAAGTTCATGTATTTTTTGGAAAATTCGTCTTTTTAGTAAAAAATTAATCTTGGCTGAAAATTAATTTTTGTTGTTTGAAAATTCTACTATCTAGTTGAAAGTGAAACTGCTTTGATAAAAATTACTTCATTTAGTTAAGTTCAGTTTGAAACTCGTTTGTTTTTTTATGAAAATTAATATTTTATATTCGAAAATTATAGTAGATTGTTGAAAACTCATATTTTTTGGTAGAAAATTAGTCCTCTTGGCAAAAAATTAATTTTTTTTGTTTAAAAATTCAACCAATTGGTTGAAAGTTGGATTGCTTTGTAGGAAATTTATTTTTTTGGTTAATGATTCATCGTTTCATTTGAAAATTTATCTGTTCGGTTGAAAACTTAATATTTTGTTAAAAATTCGTTTTCTTTTGGTTGAAAATTGATATTTTTTAGTTGAAATTTGAACTTTTTGATTGAAAATTCTTGTCTTTTTTTTTAAATTTGTCTTTTTTGGCAGAAAGTTACTCTTCTTGTTTGAAAATTCATCTTCTTTGGTTGAAAATTCAACTACTTAGTTGAAATTCGAACTGCTTTTTTTTTAAAATTTATTCTTATGGCTAACTATTCATCATTTTAGTTGAAGTTCATCTCTTTGGTTGAAAATTAAACTATTTTGTTGGAAATTGATTGACTAATATAAAAAGTAACTTTTTACTGATTTGTCAGATTCAAATACAGAGTATAGTTTCATTAGTAATAAAATGTCTAGAAAATGTATTTTTCCTTTAAAAATAAGAAAAAAAATTATGTCATCAATGTGATAATAGTCTCTCTAAGAACTATTCGAAAAACAATGAAAAATTACATGTGGAAATGGATCTCACTTGAAAAATTTCCTAGTCGTATTTTTGCACTTTCTTGTCCTTGTTCTTTAGGTCCTTGTAATCGCTCCAGCATTCACAGACATAATCGCATTATGAAAGCGAATAAATTGATTAATTTTTGTTAAGGATCGAATAAAAGTGAAAGACTTCTTTGAAAGATTAAAAAATCTTAGAAAATATTTATTTGGACATAATAAATTACATTGACTCATTCATTTTTAACTCTCGTCGAGGATCTTGAAAAAATATTCCACCTTAAAAATTAATATAAATTTAAAATATTTAAGTATTCACACACAAGATGATAATTTACAAACAACTACATAATAAAATTAATACATAATCTTCTTACCTCAAGTAATCCATCTTCTGGTAAATCTGAGCAGTGAACAGCGTTTTGTACTCTTGTTTTTCCATATTTAGCTCGTAAAGTGTCAGGCCTCACATGCTTCGCTATTTCCTGAAGTTATCATCAGAATTTTATTATGTAAGTTTGATGACGCAAAAAGTAAAAACAAAAAAATGAAGTAACTTTGCAGTCATTCAATATTAGGTAAAAAAAATATCGAGACCAAACAACAGGATAATGGAAAATAACAGGTCTCAGACTCATTTAAGGAATTCAAAATAGTGTCAAAAGTAGCATAAACTTTAAAAAAACAGTTGAAAAATGTGTCATGCAATTTTTTAAATATTAAATCGAGGGCGAAACTTTTTTTAAATCTGGTATACAAATACAAATTAGGAGGATACAAAAATTACGAGTATATTCGAATCCACTATTTGAGTTTTTTTTTATTGATTCATCATTGTAAATAATATAATAAACCATTTTTATTTCATTTATATCCCTCTGTCCGTCGTACTTTTTCCCAGGAGGGGAAACAAGAAGAGGGGAAGTAGGGGAAATTAGAGGTGGGAAATTAGGGGAAATGAGGAGAGAGGAAGTGAGAAAAATGAGAGGTGGGGAAGTAAGGGGAGTGAGCGACAGTGATGGCGGGGAATCAGTGGGAGGCAGAGGAAATTAGGGGAGGTAAAGTAAGAGCAATGGGCCAGGGAAATGAGAGTGGGGTAAGTAGAGGAATTTGGGGAATTAGGGGAAGTGAGGGGAAATAAGGAAAAGATTAGTGAGGGTAAATGAGCTGAGTTGGAGTAGGGCAAATGAGCTGAGTGCAAGTAGGGAAAATGAGGAGAAGAGAAGTAGGAGAAGTAACAGGGACATAAGTGGTGAAGAAGCAAGGGAAAGTGAGGGAAAGGAAAGTGGGGAAGTGAGAAGAAATTTCCGGAGGGGAATTAGGGGTAATCAGGGGAGGGACATGTAGAGGAATTGAGAGGAAATTAGGGGAGGGTAAGTATATCAAATGAAAGAAGAGGAATTAGGGTGAGTAAGGGGAAGTTAGGGGAAATTAGGTAAGGGAAAATAGGGAGAGCGGAAATAGGGGAAATGAGTAGAGGAGAAGTAGGGGAAGCGAGGGAAATAAAAAGAGGGGATGTAAGGGAAGTGTAGGGAAGTGAGGAGAAATTAGATAGGAGGAAGTAGGAGCAGCGAGGCAAATGAGGGAAGCAGAGGTAGGGTAAGTAAGGGGGAATTAGGAGAGGGTTGGTGAGGGTAAATGACCGGAGTATAAGTAGGGGAAATAAGTAGAGGAGAAGTAAAGGAAGTGAGGGGAGGTGAAATAGGAGAAGCAAAGGAGAAATACGGTTAGGGGTTCCAAGGGGAAGTGAGGAGAGGGAAAGTAGGGAAGCGAGGGGAAATGAGTGAAGGGAAAGTTGGGAAAATTAGGGGAGGAAAAAATAGAGGAGTTAAGCGGAAATTTGGGGAGGGTAAGAAAATGAAATAAGGAAAAATTAGGGGGGGGGGTGTAGGGGAAGTAGGCAAAATGATGGAAGTGAGGGAGGGTAGTGAGGGAAGTGGAGAGAGGGCTAGTAGGATAGTAAGAGTGAGTAGGGAAGGGAAAGTTATGGCTTCAGAAGGGAAGTAGGGGAAGGAGAGTGTTAGCTTGGGAAGTAAGAAGAGGGTAAAGTAGAAGAGGAAGAAGTTCGGGAAGGGAAAGGAAACGAAGAGTGAAGTGAGGGGAGGAGAATTAGGGAAGGAGAGGGGAAAGTAGGGGAGTAAGGGAGTAAGGTAGGGAAAGTACGGGAGGGGGAGGTTGGAACGATTTAATTAAAATCTTAATAGGCTATGAAACCCTCAGTTTAAATTCCTTAGAAATTTTTTAATCTGTTGAAATATTCCGTAAACCTATCAAATTCTTTGAAATCTTACGAAATTCCTTGGAGTCTTTTAAAATGCACCATATTCTTTAAAACCCTTTGACATTTGCATTATCCCTTAAATCTTAGTAGAAACACCTTGCATTCAATTTCATGTGCTACCGAAAGTTCTCTAGAAATCCGTTGGAATCTTTTGAATAACATTGATATCCAGGATGCCTTTTTAAAACCCTTTGAAATTTGCTGAAATACTAAGAAATTCTTTGAAAATTGTAAAAAAATGGGAGATCTCGCTGAATTCTCTGGAATCTTTTAAAATACAGAAAACTTCCACTTATTTGAACTTCCACCTATTTGAACCCCCTACACGCACTTATTTGAACTTGTCACCTCCCACCACGGTCCCTGTACGGTCTCACCCGAGTCAATGGCTAACCAATTAAAAATAGGCCCGAAGAGAGGGAAGCCCTCGTTAGTTTAAATTGAGTATTTTAGCATGACGTCATGGGAATGCAGACAACTTTTTCGAGCAAATATTCTAAACGTAAAAGTAAGTCATAAATGTATGAATAGTAATATTTCTCAAGTGTAGAATGTATTTTCTCAGTCATGTTCCATTCTTTTGTCGATTGACGACCTTTCAGTGTCACTAAAGAAAATAAAATATCCAAAATTTGAGATGAGTGTATCAGATGGGGTACTCTAACCTAAAATTTCGGATAATTGATTGTATTTCGTGAAACTGAAAAGTCGTCAATCGACAAAAGGATGGAACGTGACTGAGAAAATACATTCTACGCTTGAAAAATATTACTCTTCAGACCTTTGTAACTTACCTTTACATTTAAAATATTTTCTCCAAAAAAGACGTATGCAGTTGCAGTCCCGTGTCAAGAACTATGCTAACCTTCCTGACGGCTGAAATTTTCACCTATCCTAGCATAATACCCTTGAAAAATATTAACATTCAGACCTTTATAACTTACTTTGACTTTTAGAATATTTTCTCCAAAAAGTTGTCTGCACTCCTATGTCCAGAACTATCCTAACCGCATGACCGCGTGCGCTACATCATGCTGCAAAACGGACTATTCCGCGAAATATTTAAGTCTTTTTTTTAATTCTATTATATTGATTTTTAGTTGGCAAATTGTTCTATCTGAAGTCAACAAAAACACTGGAAAAACACTGACATGCATGATGCGTAAATGCGTACCATTGATGCCAACGGACCGCGACTTTTTCAACTGCGCAATTCAGGACCGTCTGAAGCGTTTCCAATTGGAATGCATAATATTGCGCAATAAACTCAAGTGAGTACCCGCGCAGTGTGCCTTTCCGCTACGCTGCTGGTGTATTTCAGGCAAGAGTCGCAACCTTCTCACGCCCCTTGAGCTGAGAAACTGTGTGGGCCAGCAGTTCTAGGAAATACTAAACCGCGAGTTACTAAAATGAGAGTCGGGTATATTTATCTGTATTATTGACAGTATTTATAGATTTCAAATAGACCCGCGCTTTTCGGCACATGCTCAGTTGAAAAAAGTTGCTTACAGGGGGCGCATTGATACAAGGCCGGGGCAGCCAATGAACGTCGCTTGACAAAAATAACCTGTAGGTCACGGTAGAGGTGGGGCCCTCTCCAGCGTTTAAATAATTGGTCGTGTACGTTTCAAGACCGTTCAAATAAGTGGAAGTTTACTGTACCCTAAACTCGAGAAAAATCTTCTAAACCATCTTGAATTATGTAGTATCTTTCAAAATTCCTTCAAAAATGATGAACTCTATGAAATCCTCTGAAATCTCGTAAAATCCCATAAATTTGATAAAGATCCTTGAAATCCCTTGAAATCTATAAAAATACCTCATAATCTTATGGAACTTTTTAATTTCTTTTGAAATCCTACGAATCACTCAAATATTAGAAAATTCCTTGAAATCCCTTAAAAATTATAAAATACGTAAAAAAATCCTTGAAATCTTACGAAATCAATTGAAATTCCTTTAAAAAATTTTAATCTCTTTAAATTGTCTATAATCCTGCGAAATTCTTCGAAATCTTATGAAATTCATTGAAATCTTTTAAAATACACGACACTCTTTAAAACGGGTTGAAATTTGTGTAATCCCTTAAATATTAGGAATACCCTAGAAATCTTTTGAAATCCCATACAGCATATTACAACCTGAAATATTTTTCAAAATTTCTTCAAAAACGATTAAATCTTTGAAATCCTCTGAAATCCCGTGAAATTCTAAAAATTTGATAAAGCTTATTAAAATCCACTGAAATCTATTTAAAAACCCTTGAATCCTGTTGAAATCCTCTAAAATATCTGAAAAACTCTCCAATTTTTTCAAATCCATTAAAATGTATAAAAATTCTTTGTAATCTTATGGAATCTTTTAATTTCTTTTGAAATCCCGTGAATCCCTCAAATATTGTAAAATTCCTTGAAATCTCTTTAACATTTGTAAATACGTAAAAAATCATTGAAGACTTACGAAATCACTTTAAATCCCTTCAAAATTTTTAAACCTGTTGAGGATTTGCTGTAATCTTACGAAATTCTTTGAAATCTCATGAAATTCCTTGCAATCTATTCAAATACACTATACTCTTTAAAAACCCTTCAATCTTAGGAAATCCCTAGAAATCTGTTGAAATCTTGTAAAACATATTTGAAATATTAATTGTTTTTTAAATTAATTTAAAAATGTTTAAATCTTCGAAATTCTCTGAGAATCCATAAAAAAATCCCACGAAATCCCTTGAAATTCTTTAAAATTTAATTTCATTCCATGTCATTTACTCCCTAAAGTTCTTTGGAAATTCTTTGAAATTCCTTAAAATCCTTAAATATCTTTGATACGTTTCTAAAATCGCTTAAAATTTTTTAACAAAATCTCTTGAAATTTCTCGGAATCTTGTAAAATACCCTAAAATCTTTCAAATCCATTGACATTTTTAGAATCTTTAAAGTTCTTAGAAACCCTATAAATTTGCGTAGGTCTGGTAAAATCTCTATAAATCCCTTGAAATACTTTAAAATCCCATAAATTATCTTGAAATTGGTAATATCTCTGAAAATGTCTTCAAAGATTGTAAAAAACTTTAAAATCTTCTGAAATCAAATCAAACTTCTTGAAATCTTTTAAAATTTTGAAACCCTATAAAATCCTTACAAATCCCTCAAATTAGTTAAAATGCTTTAAAGCTTCTTGAAATCTTTAGATTTTCCAGAAATTAATGAAACACCTTGAAATATTTTTTAAAATATCAATTTTTGGGGTTGCGGATATGATATTTTCAGAAATCTATCAAAGAAATTTGAAAATATATTGAAAGGTAATGTAAAAAAAATTATTTCGTTAGCGAGGAATTCGAGAAAATAGTTGCATTAGTGTAATTTTTTCCAAAATAGTGAAATTGCTAAAAAAAGTGTAAAATAGTGTAAATAGTAGCATGAATCGAGTCCTCAAATAAGATTAATAGAATAGAAGAATTTTTTAAAATTTGATTCTAAAATTCTTACCGGGTCCATGGGCCCACATAATTTTCTAAATTCGACTGGAACATTAACAGTTTTATCTCGGTGCTTTATTTCCAACGTAATGCAAGGCCCGGATTGCAATTCTGCTACTATTGCCTATAAAAAATTAAGTATAGTATATTATATAAGAAAAATTTTTTTAAATAATTAAATGGTGTACCCCATAATCCGGAAGAACTCCCTTGTAGACTTCCAAAAATTCTTCAACATTGATTGGATCGACGTGAAATAATTGGATTGCAGTGATAAGATATCCAGCTTTTTGTATATCATCAACAATGTGACCTATTTTTAATTAGAGAAAAAAAATAAAAGTTTTGGAATAATTAAACTTTAAAAGTTGACAATATTTAAAATAATAATTTTTAAACGATAAAACAGTTTTAATATCGCAATTTTTGGCGAATACATTTTTTTCAGTTCTCAATGAAAATTGGATTCGTTTAAGTTTCAACGTTCCAAAGTAGAAATTTTTTCATTTTTAATGTTTCCAATTTAAAACTAATTTTTATTTTTAACATTTTTTTCGAATAATTCAATTTTAAACGTTTGTAATTGAAAATTTTTCCATTTTGAATAGTGAAAATGACGGTTAATTTATTTTTTGATTTTAGAAAAATTTATCGCATCAATGTTAATGTTTTAAATATAATAACAATTTAAAATTCTGGAATTTCAGCAGCTTTTACCTTGAAACATTCATTGAAAAGCTTAAAATTGTGCAATTTCAAACATTAGAATCATACATATATCTATAGCAATCTTTTTTTTGTATTTTTTTTTAATTTTTAATGTAATATCTTAAAATTTTCTGATTTTAGTTGAAGATTTGAAAAAATAAATCATTTAAAATTGAAAATATTTGATTGGAAAATTTCAAGAATGAATAATAATAAAATTCTAAAGGAAGTCTTAAAAATTAATAGAATTAATAGATAAAAATTAAACTGTCTGAAATTGATACTTCAGTAATTGAATAATTTCTTTAATTTTCAATGGTTACAATTTTAGAATGCTAAATTTTCATTTTGAAAACTGAATTTTCAATTTTTCCCTTTCATACATTTTAATTTGGGAATTAAAATTAAAATGGCTGAAGTTTAGAAAGTATAATTAATACAGTAAAAAAGAATACTTTAAAATATTACAACCTAAATTCAGAAAGATACTGAAATTCAGAAATGAACTTAAATTCAGTAAAAATGCATCTGGATTCAAGTAAAGTTCATTTGAATTTAAGAAAAGGTCCAATTAAATTTTGAAATTTAAATATTGACTTTCTGAGAGTCAGACAAGTTTTTGCTGAATTTCAGTTCATCTCTGAATTTAAGTACACTTCTGAATTTAAGTTTTTTAAATATTCCTTTTTACTGTGAACAATTCAAAAATTGTTATTTTTTAAACGATTTAAATTTATTTGAAATAATTGAAAGTGCGGGTTTCAGTATAAACAAGGTTTCATATTTGTAATGTTTCCCATTCAGAATTACTTTTTATCTTAAACCGTTTTTTATAATAATTCAATTTTAAAAGTCTATAATTGAAATTTTTTCCATTTTGATTGTTGAAAATTACGGTGAATGTATTTTTTAATTTTAGACAAACTTATCGAATCAATTTCAATGTTAAATCATAATTTTTTAAATATAATAACAATTTAATATTCTAGAATTTCAGAAGCTTTGATTTTGAAATATCCAATTTAGTTTTCAATTTCAAATTACAAATTTTAGTCGCTTCGAATTTAAAATTATTTTAATCCCAAAGTTTAAAATTTTAAATAATTCAATTTTGAACGTCTTTAATTATAAATAATAAAATTTCAATTCCCTTAAATTTTAAACTATCCACTTTTTATAATTGTAATCTAAAAATATTCAGTTTTTATTGTTTTGAATTTTTCTTATTTTCGAAATTTTAATCTGAAATCAATCAATTTCGAGATTCTTTAATTCAAAATTTTATTGTCCAATTCAAAACGCTTTCAATTAGAAATTATACATTTTCAACTCCTTTCCAATGAAATTGTCCAATTTTCAAAATTTTAGTCAGAAAATTTTGACAACTTCTGTTTTAAAATTCCATTCGAAATATTGTTTTTTTTTTTAAATTTTACCTCATATACAATTTTTTGATTTGGAATTCAAAACTAATAATTATTAATTGTTTCAAAAATTGTTTAAACTTAATATTTCAAAAAATGTTTAATAATTGATTTTTGAATAAATATTGAAATATATTTTTGTTACCTGTGAGCCTCAACTGCAAAGCATGAGGTTTGATTATACAACAGGTACAATCTTTGAACGTGGCGGTATTTTTGAAACCCTTATTTTCAGATTTTGGATCAGGAAAGAAAAACTTGAGTTCCTAGATCCATACATTTTTAATTAAAATAAATATTGTTAAAACATAGCTTAGCTTTTTTATTTTTTATTTCTAAAAAGATAATACCTTATCAGCAGATTTTACATCAGCTGAACCATAGACTGCATTTTGGATAAAATCTTTTCCATAACAAGCTCTTATAGAAGAAGGAGCTTTTTCTCGAGCTTCAGAACTATCATTTGGACCCGCTAATTCCTGCCATCGAGCAACACAATCTTCTCCTAATAATTCGAGTGCGACAATTGGACCGGAAGTGACATAATTTATTGTCCTCCTAACAGAAAATTGTTGTAATTAAAAAAACATTTGAAAATATAAACATAAAAAAAATTGCTAGGTAAAAATATAATAGTTATCATAAAATTTTCTCACGATAAGTCACTTCCTGATTTTCCCTTGTAAAATTCTATCGCAGAATCTTTTGGCAAATTAAGCATTTTTATGTTTCTAATATGCAAGTCGTAGGCTGCGATTCTTTTCAGAATTTCTCCCATTTTATCGATAATGTCTGGCATTATGATTGCAAGTGTTCTGAAAAATTAGAAATTAATTTCTTTTAGTAAATAATACTAAAGGAAATTTATTATTTTTTGGGGATTGTTTGAATATTTTACTTACTTTTGAGTTTTGGAAGATAACTTAGTTTTTGTGTTGGAGTCTGCAAAATTTGTGAGTCTCATGCTTCGTGAAAATATCGTAACTACTGCTCCAACATAAAAATCTTTTTCCTCGACTCCCTCACATTTTGTTCTTCTCAAAAAAGTTTTCTTTGTTTTTAAATCATACTAGAAATTAAAGTTAGAATCAATCATTTTCAGGATTTTAATAAAAAATTATGATTAAAATAATAACAGCGAATTTTATACTAAACGTACCAGTTCTACAGAATTGTCGGAAACATAGTAGTATAATAAGAATTTTTTAACAGCACAAGCCACTTTATCAAACCATTCTGCCTCGAATATATATCTTTCAGAATCCATTGAAATTTATAATCTGTCACAATAAAATAATTATAAATACACTTTTTAATTATTAATCGTAAGGGGCTGTTCAAAAAAACGAGAAATGTTACGTAGCATTTTTTTAATTTTAAAATTTTGAAAAAGTAATAATATAAAAGGGAAGGGAGGAATGAAAAAATTATTTTTTGAAATCTATTTTTGAGGTATTTATGTAAAAGTCGAGGTATTCTATCAAGATAATTCTTGATTTAAAAAAAATGAGATATCCTGATATCATAAATAATAAATATAATAATAATAATTGTTGAGAATTTTTGTAAAAAACGTCAAATTCTGATGTTTTTAAACAATTGGAATAACTCTGGAAATAATTTACGATTTTTTAAATTTTTGGGCTTATTTTAAAGGTAAGTATTTTCGAAAATTATGAAGATATTTTACAAATTCTTTCCCTAGATTCTGCCCTGTGGTCAATAGGGTTATCCAAAAATACATTGTAAAAATTTCTTCTTCGAATTTTTACACATATCGCCCGGATATTTGTTCGAATCCACACAAAAATAAATGACTTCAAAAAATAATATTGAGAAGTTCCGCAAGCCCCATGAAGTTTACCACGTATTTTCCATAAGAAAAAAAGACGTTTTTGTAAATTTTATTCAGAATAATCAACATTAGCTGAATCGAGTTAAAACTCAACATTTCTCTTCCCAATTAGCCATATAATGCAAATAAAATATTACTTTTTGAATCTCACTCCCATAAGTCCGTTTTATAGGGTCTCAAAATACCCCCATAAGTGAAAAATTAGGTTTTGCGAGTTTTTGGCTCTAATTATGATTTTTTTATGGTTCTTTAAATGCAAATTCTTTCTAAGACATAAAATACTACTTTATACTGATGAATAGATGTTTAAATTAATTGTTTAAACAATTGACTTTTTTTTTAGCAATTTCCGCTTATCATAGAGATAGAAAGTCGCGGTTTTTTAAAAACATTTCCACTTTATGACCAATTTTCAATTAGAGTAAGGTATTAGTTGATTATTATTAACAAACATAATTGTTTAAACAATTTATTATTTTTTTTAATGATATTCTGTTTAAATCATGTTAGAAATGGCGATTTTTTCTCAAATTTCCAACATTTTTTCCACTTTTCACTTGGAGTGATTTGATAATTAATTATATTTAGCTTCTGTTTTTTCTGACATTTTTAACTTTTTGTCCACTTTTCAATTGAAGTGAGGTAATAATTAATTCAAGTTAACAAAAATAATTGAATAAAGTTGCTGTTTTTTTCTGAAATTGTTAACTATTTGTCTATTTTTCACTTGGTGTGTCTTAATAATTAATTATATTCAGCGAAACAAATTTTTAAAATAAATTATTATTGTTTATAACTATCTTCATATATATTAATGCAAGATAATTGCTGTTTTTTCTGAAATTTTTAACTTTTTGTCTACTTTTCAATTGAAGTAAAGTAATAATTAATTTAAGTGAAAAAAATAAATTGTTCAAACAATTATTTATCACTGTGAATAATATTCTCTTTGCTTAATGGTAGAAAGTTGCTGTTTTTTCTGAAATTTTTAACTATTTATCTATTTTTCACTTGGAGGGTCTTATTAATAATTAATTATATTCAGAAAAAATAATTTTTAAAACAAATTATTATTGTTTATAACTATCTTCATATATATTAATGCAAGATAGTTGCTGTTTTTTTCTTAAATTTTTAACTTTTTGTCCACTTTTCAATTGAAGTGAAGTAATAATTAATTCAAGTTAACAAAAATAATTGCTAAAACAATTTATTATCATTGTTAATAGTATTTTCTTTGCTCAATGGAAGAAAGTTGCTGTTTTTTCTGAAATTTTTAACTATTTGTCTATTTTTCACTTGGAGGGTCTTAATAATAATTAATTATATTCCGAAAAAATAATTTTTGAAACAAATTACTATTGTTTATAACTATCTTCATATATATTAATGCAAGATAGTTGCTGCTTTTTTTCTGAAATTTTTAACTTTTTGTCTACTTTTCAATTGAAGTAAAGTAATAATTAATTGAAGTTAATCAAATAAATTGTTCATACAATATATTATCACTCTCAATAATATTCTCTTTGCTTAATGGTAGAAAGTTGCTGTTTTTTCTGAAATTTTTAACTATTTGTCTATTTTTCACTTGGAGGGTCTTAATAATAATTAATTATATTCAGAAAAAATAATTTTTAAAACAAATTATTATTGTTTATAACTATCTTCATATATATTAATGTAAGATAGTTGCTGTTTTTTTCTGAAATTTTTAACTTTTTCTCTACTTTTCAATTGAAGTAAAGTACTAATTAATTGAAGTTAATCAAATAAATTGCTCAAACAATTTATTATCACTGTCAATAATATTCTCTTTGCTTAATGGTAGAAAGTTGATGTTCTTTCTGAAATTTTTAACTAGTTGTCTATTTTTCACTTGGATTGACTTAATAATTAATGAAATTCAGGAAAAATAATTGTTTAATAGTATATTTCACTCCTTGGTACACACGATACTTTATCTAACAAAGGTATGATTTGCAAGTTTATCATGTCTGAAATTTGAGGTTAGTTTGACGCGGCCATAATCGTACACGGTTGATTGCGAATGCGCATGCGCGCAGTACAATAATGAGTCCATAATACTCCTAGGAGTATTATGTACGCATTATTGTACTGCGCGCATGCGCATTCACTCCTGTTGTGTAAACAGCTACTTTCAGAACTGAAAAGGCGTAAATAAAACGCGTAAATCATACCTGCGTTACATAAATAAATTATTATTGTTTATAACTATTTTCATCTATTTTCATCTAGTTGCGGGTTTCTTCTGAAATTTTTAACTTTTTGTCCACTTTTTACTCAGTGAGGTCATAATTAATGCAAGTTAACAAAATTAGTTGTCTAAACAATTTATCATTGTTTATAAGTATCTTCTGTTAGATAAGTGCTAGAAAGTTGCGGTTTTTTCTGAAATTTTGAGCTCTTCTTTGACTTCTTAGTTAGAAACAAATAATAAATATTAATATTAATTTCAGCAAAAACGCTTTGCCTTTTGAGTTATGAACAAATAACAAATAAACATTAGGGAGAATCATATTTTAAACAATCTCTTTCTTTTTTGTGAATATATTTCTCTGAAATAAAACAGATATTTCAAATATTCTTCAAATTTTCTATATGGATAATATTGAATGTAAATTTTCCTTGAAATAGTTACTGAGAGCCTTTTTGTTGAAATTAATATTTATTATTTGTTCCTAACTAAAGTCACCGAAAAGCTCATAATTTTAGAAAAATCCGCAAATTTCTAACATTACTCCGAGAGAAGATAGTTGTAAACCATAATAAATCGTTTAAACAATTATTTTTGTTAACATGCATTATTTATTACTTCACTATGTAAAAAATTAGGTAAAAAGTTAAAAAGTTAAAAATTTCAGAAGAAACCGCAACTATCTAGCATTAATAAAGAAGAAGATAGTTATAAACAATAATACTTTGTTTAAATAATTATTTTTGCTAAACTTAATTAATTTTTAACTCACTCCAAGTGAAAAGTAGACAAATAGTTGAAAATTTCAGAAAAAACCGCATTTACCTCGCCCTAATTGAAAATTGGACAAAAAGTGGAAAAGGACCCCGCACCAAATGTACAGAAAAAAGCCTTATGATAAAAAATTCTAAAAAAAAATTTTTCTTGTATTTTCGAACCTGCAAACTAAAAATTCGGAAGAAAAATGTCAGAAAGATGGATAGTTCTTAGACAAACACTTGTCCAAAGTTTCGATTTTTACATGT
>CAKNYM010048203.1:5807-19594 GCA_932195095.1 Andricus curvator
ACTCTTTTATAGCTTAAATTGTTCCAACATCCAAAATAACTACCAATGGTCAGTCGACGATCCACGTGCACCGGGTCGCGCATCAGGTAGTTGAGCACGTATTCTAAAAGAACTTTTTTGAAATTTGAATTGTGCCAACCCACAAAATAACTACCAATGGCCAGTCGACGATTCGGCTGCACCGTGTCGCACACCCGGTAGTTTAGCACGCATTCTACAAGAACTTTTCTGAAATTTGAATTGTGCCAACATCCAAAAAAACTACCAATGGTCAGTCGACGATCCGGCTGCACCGGGTCACGCACCAGGTAGTTTAGCACGTATTCTACAAGGACTTTTTAAGAATTCAAATTGTGCCAAAATCCAAAATAACTAACAGTGGTGAGTCGACGATCCGGGTGCATCGGGTCGCGCATTAGGTAGTTTAGCACGTATTCTACGAGAACTTTTTTATAATTCAAATTGTGCCAACATCCAAAATAACTACCAATGCTCAGTCGACCATCCAGGTGCACCGGGTCGTGCACCAGGTAGTTTAGAACGTATTCTACGAGAACCTGTACATAGCTTAAATTGTTCTAACATCCAAAATAACTATCAATGCTCAGTCGACCATCCAGGTGCACCGGGTCGCGCACCAGGTAGTTTAGAACGTATTCTACGAGAACTCATTTATAGCTTAAATTGTTCCAACGTCCAAAATAACTACCAATGGTCAGTCGACGATCCACGTGCACCGGGTCGCGCACCAGGTAGTTGAGCACGTATTCTACAAGAACTTTTTTGAAATTTGAATTCTGCCAACATCCAAAATAACTACCAATGGTCAGTCGACGATTCGGGTGCACCGTGTCGCACACCAGGTAGTTTAGCACGTATTCTACAAGAACTTTTTTGAATTTGAATTGTGCCAACATCCAAAATAACTACCAATGGTCAGTCGACGATTCGGGTGCACCGTGTCGCACACCAGGTAGTTTAGCACGTATTCTACAAGAACTGTTCTGAAATTTGAATTGTGCCAACATCCAAAATAACTACCAATGCTCAGTCGACCATCCAGGTGCACCGGGTCGCGCACTAGGTATTTGAGCACGTATTCTACGACAACTTTTCAATTGGTGTGCGACCCGACACACCCGGATCGTCGACTCACCACTATTAGTTATTCTGGATTTTGGAACAATTTAAATTTGAATAAAGTTCTCGTAGAATACGTGCTAAACTACCTGGTGCGCGATCCGGTGCATCCGTATCGTTGACTCACCACTGTTAGTTATTTTGGATGTTGGCACAATTTAAATTTTAAAAAAGTTCTCGTAGAATACGTGCTAAACTACCTGGTGCGCGATCCGGTGCATCCGTATCTTCGACTCACCACTGTAAGTTATTCTGGATGTTGGCGCAATTCAAAATTTTAAAAAAGTTATCGTAAAGTACGTGCAAAACTACCTGGTGTGCGATCCGGTGCATCCGTATCGTCGACTCACCACTGTAAGTTATTCTGGATGTTGGGACAATTCAAATTTTAAAAAAGTTCTCGTAGAATACGTGCTAAACTACCTGGTGCGCGATTTGGTACACCCGGATGGTCGACTGACCATTTGTAGTTATTTTGACTGTTGGAACAATTTAAATTTTTAAACAGTTCTCGCAGATGACGTCTTGAACGACCTGTTGCACGTTCCGGTGCACCCGGGCCTTACCATTGATAGATGTGTCGGTTATTGGCACTTTCAACGCGGGTTAATGTTCTCTAACACTTTGATGTTCTTAAGAATATTCATATATGTTGAGCGTGTTCTAAGCATGGGAGACGGATAAGAGCAAGGCTTTAGCCATGCTACCATTCAGCCATGACCCATGTTTTAGCCAGATATTTCCAACCATATTGCCATGCGTGAGCCATGCAAACTTTTTTCACGCGGGCGTGCACATATATTTTACTCTTCAAACTGCATACGCATTTAAATTTGGACCTTCACAGATGTTACCCTCTCAACTGTGTAGGTTCCCAGATGGTAAATTTTTAACTGTGTACGTGACAGTTCAAGCTTGCATAGATGGTTTCCTTCCAAAGGGGCACGCCGAACTTCAAACGATCATGTTTACCTAGATACGTCTACGTGGTACTTCAAGCATGGATACCCAGGTGGAAATACACCACTGGCGCAGTACTGGCCCAGTACAGATGGTCCCAGTACTGGGCACTTGTACTGGGCCTGTACTGGCTGGTAATGCTCCGAAGTACTGGCGTGCGGCACTGAGGCGATTCTGCACAACAGTACTGGTTCTGTACTGGCAAACCACTGGCGTACGAAAATTCCGGAGTTAATTTTAAAAATGATAAAAAATCATTTTATTGTTTTTAGGACCATCCATTCATCATCATACGACTCCATAGCCTCTGAATATTATTTATAATTACAAGAGTGTAAATTTCAAATTTTTTTGCTTAATTTTAGCACCCACTATTGCTATACTCTAAAGATAGAACAAAAAAGGTATTGAAAAAATAAATAATACATGGTTTTGAACCTACATCTGTACCTGAATCTATCGCCTAGCAGTCGGTAGTCTTACGCATTACTCTATACTTTCATAATTGATACTCAATAAAAAATCCATCCTCATAAGCCACAGCTCAAAACAGTTGAAACAATTATATTCCAACTTGTTATTTTTTTTGCGTTGTAGACAATTCAATCGCGTACCGCGACAATGTTTTTGATAACAAATTTTTTGAAACTTTTGTGTAACGTTTTGCTTTTTAGGTGTTTTAGACTATTTTACAGCGATGAAGAATTCGATCAAATGTCATTTTTTCTGAATATTTACAAGCCATCTTAAAGATGGTACTTAGAATTTTTTGTTATCTGCAGAAAAAAACTTTAAGCGGGTGAGTATATCTTGGCGAGGTTAATTGACTATGCACCAAAGACTAAAGCTTAATAATATTATTTCTGACATGTAAATTGATATCGTAATTCATCAAAATAACAAAATCGGAAAAGTGACGCACATAATTTTTCCAAACTCTAAACCGAAATACATCTACAGGTTGAATTTGCCCTGTTGTTCCTGTTGGAATAATTTCAAAATTTACAATTTTATCGGAGCGTGTTGCTTCTTCTACTACAGCTGGGCAATGACCAGTCTATGAATCAAGGAGTAAAACGCTATTTGGTCCTACATTTGGAGAATAAATTTCCTCCAACCAAGTCTTGAAGTGATCTGCAAATAATAAAACCAATTATCATTGCTTTCATATAATTTTTAATAGAAGTAGATATTACCTGAGGTAAGTTTTCCCGATTTTGAAGCATCTACGTACACATTACTCGGCCTAAATAATGTCCTATCTACAGTTGTCAGCAGATATTAGTGGTTGGATAGTGTAACTGTGGGTCGTGGACGAAATAGACTGGACAACGCATTTCACCTTTTTCTCTTCTCTAACAGCCAAAGTTCTCCCGGAATTAATTTCAAATTGAAAACCACTTTGATTCGAATTATAAACATTCTGTACTCTAACATTTTCTATCTCTTGCTTCACACAAATTCATCTGCCTTCATTTTTAACTCATCGACATTTTCCAAAGTCCTTCTGGTAACAAACTTGTTCATTTATTTGAAAACAATTCTGTGTTTGCTTTCAAATTTATCAAGCCATGTTTGAGAATCGCGGAAGCGAAAATCTTCATGGCTAACCTCTTTTTGTGATTGTAATGCCCATCTGCGTATTTCTTTATCGTGAAAAGTTAGCCCGTTATCATCTGCTTTTTTGAACTTTTCTAATGTAATGTCATCTATCCTAACAACTTTATCTCTATAAGGACCGCCTTTATTGAGAGTATGGGCCCAGCGTCTTAATTGTTTTACTAAAAGAACTTTTCTGAATTTTTGCTGTACACTCTCAAGACTAGAATCTTTCTTCTTTCCACTTCTCCAATATTCGACTGCTCTTAATTTATAGTCGTATGATAGTTCTTCCTCATCTTTTATACATCTATCTGTAGATGAAATAGGCGAATAAGGAATATGGTGTTGAACATCATCCTCTATGATTTGTGCATCTGCATTTTTAAAAGGTTCTTGAAAATCTAAAAAATCTTCAATCATCATCTGCACCAATCATCAAATCGTCCAAAGATTACTTTGTACTAGAGTGTTAAGTAAATAATTTTGAATAAAAATGTTCTTCGAGCATCTCTGTTTTATTTTATGAACAAACAACATCCATTATACAAGAAATAAGGTAGTTCCATATTAAGTCGAGTGGTCACCCTTCTGAACCGTCATTGTCAATTATTGCAATTTGGTCAATAAGTAGTTGCAAAAAATTCGGAAACGCAAAAGGCCCAAGGCAGGACACCGTCCCCTATCCAGATTTTTCATGTATAATATTGAAATTGGAAAATTTATTGATTACCTTACCATTCTGCTTGATGATTTTTGGTTTATTCTGCAATTCCTATCAAGTTTGTTGCTCTCTGCTTCTCTGGGTTAGGGATTCTGATGTTCCTGGTTTTCTGGATGAATGTGAGTCCCGTTTGATCTTTGCACAAACCAGTTTCTATCCTGGTTTGAATCACCTTGTTTTTTTTCTCGCAAAATAAAATTTATCACAGAATTTACAATAATGGAATTGCTCACAGCGAATAATTTGATAAAAGTGTAAAGTTCAAAATTATTCCAACAGAAACAACAGGAAAGATTCAATATTAGTTGTCTGGTATTCTATTATTGTACCTTCTGTGATAAATTTTATCTTGCAACAAAAACAAGGTGATTCATGTACAATAGATCAGATACCTTAAAATTAAACAACACAGAAAAAACAGAAGATAAACTTTACATCGATTTCCGACGAAAGAATCTTTGCAACAAAAATTAACTTCAAAGGATAACCTTTACACAAATATCGGTTAAACTTTCTTTTGATTTTTCATGACAAACACATGTATTTTGAAAGACGCGAAGTTCGCTGAACAAAACTTTATCGCTATAAAAAATTTCCTGCAACAAATTTTATTCTTAGTTTGTTCTGTGAAACTTTGAAAATAATGCGCACAAGACTTAATTATAAAGGTTAATATGTGAAACAATTCAGGGGTAGTTAACATTTTCAATGCGCTTTTTTTCAAATACATACATACCTTCATCCTCTTTTTTGTGTGCAACACGTATTTTCTTCAGATTTTTCTGCTCGATCTTAGACTTATTTTGCGATTTTCTGCATCATTAGGGGATGGTATACACCTGCCTAATTTTTGTATTCATGTTGAATGGACTCTATTTTATTTCCTTCGTTATAACACTAATTTCCTAATTGTTGTGTGTATGGAAAGTATATATTATCATAGACAAAAAATAAAAAGTGTTTAGGGGTAGCTACACCATCCATCAAAAAAAAAAAAATTTTGGCGGAGCACGTCAATTTTATTTTTGTCCCAAGAGCAGAATATATATTTTTAAAATTTTCCTTCAATGAATTTAGCAATTTTCAGCACATTCAAACATATGTAGGGGTGCTTTATCCCCTTCATTGTTTGTTGTTGAGAAATTTACGTTATTCATCGTTTCTTACGAGGAAACTTTCCCAGTAAGTTTGGTCGAAATCAATTTTGTTTTTATAAACAAAACTATACAATCGACACCTCCGACCACTATCTTTGAGGGGTTGTTTCAGCCCTTTAAAGTGTTTTTCCGCAAATAAATAAAATATGTGTCGCTCAGTTTTTCGAGCACAACAACATATATTAGGGGGAATGAACTCGGCGAGGGTCACCTGGAGTAACTTCCTTGTTAGAATGACAAATGAAATAGCAGCTAGAATACTGTCTGCATCATCTTGTTAAATATTCATTGGTTTCAGTCTCATAATGAATTTCTCAATAAAGATCCATTCTTTCTAGATAGAAAAAATGTGGGTCGATGGTAGTTTGGTCCTCGTCGTAGTGGTTTTTGTTAATTCTATTGGTAAATATATTTAATTTTGAGTAATGTTTTTATTGTAAATGTTATTGTAGAGTATATTTATTTTCTAATCGAAATGATTCGAGATAGAAACACTTTTTCTCGTGGCATAAATATGTTACACCTTTCGCGAAAGAAACATCTGGTACAAATTTAAAAAAAATTTGCCGGAATGAAGTTTCAGGATAATTCTAAATTTTTCTTATTTACCACTAAACAAATGTAATACAAAATTTGTAATATAAAATATTTGGAATATGATTGCAAAATCAGATGACAAAAAGTTTTAAAAAATAAAGTAAAAAAAAGCTGGAAAAAAAAATGTTGAAAAATAATTTTTTAAACCAAATTTTAAAAAAAAATTTTGGAAAAAAAAGTTTCAAAAAAAATGTTTGGACATTCATTTAAAAAAAAAACAATTCCATGAATAAAACAATTTTGAAGAATAATGATTAAAAAAAAATTTCTGAAGAAAAATGTTTTGAAAAATGTTTGAAAAAAAAATTTGAAAAATAATTAAAAAAAAAAAAATTTGTTTGCAGGTTCTGAACAAAAAATTTCGAACTAAAATTTTGAAAACAATTTTCGAACGAAATTTTGAAAACAATTTTCGAACAAAATTTTGAAAACAATTTTCGAACAAAATTTCTTAAAAAACATTTCTTTCTAAAATAAATTTTGCAAAAGAAAAAAAGAAAAAATGGTTGAAAAAAATGTTTGAAAAATAATTTTTCAAACAAAATTTTTTTTAAAAATGTTTGAAAAAAAAATTTTTTTTAATGTTTGGGCGTGAATTTAAAAAAAAAACAAACAATTTTCTGAATAAAAAAAATTTGAAAATAAAGATTGGAAAAAAAATTTTCTAAAAAAAAATTTTTTGAAAAATGTTTGAGAAAAAAATGTGAAAAATAATTTGAAAAATAATTTTTTTTTAATGCTCTGAATAAAAAGTTGAAGACAGAAATTTTTTGAAAAAAAGTGAAAAAAATTTTTTTTAAATTTTTTTTGAAAAATAATATTTGGAAGATAGAAACACTTTTTCTCGTGGCATAAATAAAATTTTACAATTTTCGCGAAAGAAAAATCTGGTACAAATCTCAAGAAAATTTGCCGGAATCAAGGTTCAGTATAATTCTAAATTTTTCTTATTTACCACCGAACAAATGTAATACAAAATTTGTAATATAAAATATTTGGAATATGACTGCAAAATCAGATGAAAAAAAAGTTTTGAAAAATGAAGTAAAAAAAAGCTGGAAAGAAAAATTTTGAAAAATAATTTTTGAAACCAAATTATTTTAAAAAATGTTAAAAAAAAAGGTTCAAAAAAAATTTTTGGACATACATTTAAAAAAAACAATTTCATGAATAAAAAAATGTTTTGAAAAACGTTTTAAAACAAAAAATTTGAAAAATAATTTGAAAACAACATTTTTTTTGTATGTTCTAAACAAAAAATTTCTAACGAAAATTTTGAAATCAATTTTCGAACAAAATTTTTAAAAAAATATTTCTTTCAAAAAAAAGTTGAGAAAAAAATTTTGAAAAAAAAATTTAAAAAAATTTTTGAAAAAAATTTTTGAAACAAAATTTTTTTAAAATAATCTTTTAAACAAAATTTTTTTAACAAAATGTTTTAAAAAAATTTGTTGGTGTGAATTTAAAAAATAAACAATTTTATGAATAAAAAAAAATTGGAAATAAAGATTGAAAAAAAAATTTCTGAAAAAAAAATTTTTGAAAAATGTTTGAAAAAAAAATTTCAAAAGTAATTTAAAAAAATTTTTTGTTTTGAATGCTCTGAAAAAAAATGTTTGAAGAAAGAAATTGTTTGAAAAAGTAAAAGAAAAAATAATAAAAAGAAAAAAGAATAAAAAAAAATTGGAAAATAAAGATTGAAAAAAAATTTCTGAAAAAAAAAATTTTTGAAAAATGTTTGAAAAAAAAATTTCAAAAATAATTTTAAAAAATTTTTTGTTTTGAATGCTCTGAAAAAAATGTTTGAAGAAAGAAATTGTTTGAACAAGTAAAAGAAAAAATTTGTTTAATTTTTTTTTTTATACAATTTTTGGAAAAAAAAATTTGGAAAAATAATTTTTGAACAAAACATTTTCGAACAATTTTCATTGAAAGTTAATTCTGTTCAATTGAAAAGTCTAATATTTTATTTTGGGTTCAGAATTCATCTCTTTTGGTGAAAAATTCTACTATTTTGTTGAAGATTTTGAAATCAATTTTCGAACAAAATTTTGAAAAAAATATTTCTTTCAAAAAAAAGTTGAGAAAAAAATTTTGAAAAAAAAATTTAAAAAAATTTTTGAAACAAAATTTTTTAAAAATAATTTTTTAAACAAAATTTTTTAAACAAAATGTTTTAAAAAAATTTGTTGGTGTGAATTTAAAAAATAAACAATTTTATGAATTAATAAAAATTGGAAATAAAGATTGAAAAAAAAATTTCTGAAAAAAAAATTTTTGAAAAATGTTTGAAAACAAAATTTCAAAAATAATTTTAAAAAATTTTTTGTTTTGAATGCTGTGAAAAAAAATGTTTGAAGAAAGAAACTGTTTGAAAAAGTAAAAGAAAAAATAATAAAAAGAAAAAAGAAGAAAAAAAAATTGGAAAATAAAGATTGAAAGAAAAATTTCTGAAAAAAAAAATTTTGAAAAATGTTTGAAGAAAAAATTTTAAAAATAATTAAAAAAAATTTGTTGTTTTGAATGCTCTGCAAAAAAATTGTTTGAAGAAAGAAATTGTTTGAAAAAGTAAAAGAAAAAATTTGTTTAATTTTTTTTTTTTAAATAATGTTTGGAAAAAAAAATTTGGAAAAATAATTTTTAAACAAAACATTTTCGAACAATTTTCATTGAAAGTTAATTCTGTTCAATTGAAAAGTCTAATATTTTATTTTGTGTTCAGAATTCATCTCTTTTGGTGAAAAATTCTACTATTTTGTTGAAGATTCAGTTTTTTGTTGAAAATAGTTTTTGAAAATAATTTTTTTTTTGCTCGAAATTAATAATAATTTTTTAAAATATTTTTTTAGTCGCACAAATATCGAAATTACTTAGAAGAAAATAAGTATAATCAGTTTGTTTTTAAGTTTATACAAATATCAATTTTATAATATTCTTGAGAAAAGTAGAAAAAATTTTGGAATATTTCAAACCATTCAGAATGTAAAGAAATTGCCTTAAAATCTTCCAAATTTTCCTAGGAATTCTAAGAAAATTTGTTTATAAACCTTTCAAAATTCTTTCAAACCGATTAAAGTTTTGGTTTGAAATCTTTAAAAAAAAATCTGCATCTTCTACTCTTTTTCGAAAGTTTTTTTTTTCATTGTAAATTACTTTTTCTAATTAAAAATTTAACTAAAGTTTTTGTCGAAATTTTTTTTTTTGAGACATTTAATCTTTTTGTTAGAAAATTTATTTGTTTGGTTGAAAATTTAACTTTTTCGTTGAAAATTTAGTTTATTTACTCAACAACTTCTTTCTTTAACTGAAAATTAAAATATTTTATTCTTCGTTAAAAACTTAGCTTTTTTAGTTGAAAATTCATCTATTTTGTTTAAAAAATTGTATTTTTTTGGTAAAAAATTAATTTTTCCGGTTAAAAATTCATGTATTTGGTTAAACATTATTCTTTTCTGGTAGAAAATTAATCTTTTTGGTTAACATTTTATTTCTTCGGTTGAAAATTTTTTTTTTTTATTGAAAATTTAACTATCTTGTTGAAAAATTATTCAATTTTCTTGAAAACTTATTTTTCTGATTGCTTATTCCATTGTCTGATTCTTCCTCAAGAGTGAATTGTAAATTATGAAAAATTTTGTTTCGGAAAATTTTTTGAAATATATGTATTTTTTTTTTCTTTTCAACAAAATTTCAATTATCTGGTTCAAAAATGTACGTGGTTTGTGGTAACTTTGTATTTTTGGATGAAAAATTAATCATCTTGGTTGAAAATTAAACTACTTGGTTGAAAGTTGAATTTTTTGGTTGAAAATTTATTTTATCAGTTGAAGATTCATCTTTTTGGTTAAAAATGTAACTATTTTGTTGCAAATTGGTTTTCTTTGGTTCAAAATTAAATTTTTTGAACTAAAAATTAAATTATTCCAATTTTGGTTGAAAATTCAACTGTTTTGTTAAAAATTGAAAAATTTTATTGAAAATTCATGTATTTTGTTGAAAATTCATCGGTTTTGGTGGAAAATTATTCTTATTGGTTGAAAAGTCTGCTTTTACATTTTTCGTTGAGAATTGATTTTTTTTTGAAGTTTTAGTTTTATATTAAAAAATTTATTTTTCATTTTTTTTTCATTTTTTTATTAACATAAAAAATGCAAGTGTTTTGTTGGAAATTTTTCCTTTTGGCTGAAAATTCAATTGTTTCACCTTTTTTGGTTTACAATTGAACTACTTGGTTGGAATTGAACTACTTGGTTGAAGTAAAACTTCTTTCTCAAAATTCCTTTTTTTTTTGTTGAAACTTCTATTTTTTATGCGAAAAATAATTTTTTAAACAAAAAATTTAGTTCTTTTCAGTTAAAAATTCAACAGTTGGATTGAAAATTCAACTATTTTGTTAAATATTTTATTTTGAGAATAATTTACTTTTCTTGTGTGACAAAGGACTTTTTTTTAAAATTCTAATCTCTGGATTGGAAATTTAACTATCTGGTCGAAATATGAACCGTTTTGTTGAAAATTCGCCTATATGAAAAGAAAATTCGTCCTTCTGGCTCAAACATAAATCTTATGGAGGAAAGGTAATATTTTATGGTGGGAAATTGATCTTTTTTAGTTAAAAATGAACTCTTTTGTTCAAAATTCGTCTTTTAGGCTCAACATTTTTTTTTTTTTTTTTTTTTTTTTTAAATTCACTTTTCTTGGTTGAAATTTAAATTTTTTGTTAAGAATTTATGTTTTCGTTTTTGAAAGTCTACCGTTGTCTGGACCATTCGACTCTTTAGCTTGAAAGCTCAACTTTCTTGGTGAAAATACATCTATTTTGGTAGAAAATTCAAATAGTGGGTTGAAAATACAATTTTTATCGACTTGGAATCCCTCAAATTTAAGTAATTGCAAATTGAATTTAAAACGGTACTTACAGGAGCTTTATTAAAAGAATTCATTCCCCGATTTTCGTGATAAATCACCCTATTTCCCCTATTTTAAAAGAATTTTTGACTGTGAAGTCTGGAAATGGAATGCCTTATGAATATTAAAAAAGTTCTCTCAACCTCTGATATAAGAACGTCGCATGAATCATTTCCGTTGGATTTGGAAGCATGACGCAACCTGATGCAACTACCGCACTGAGATTGCGGCCTTCAATCTGTTTGTCACGCTTGACTGAACACATCCTCTCTTTCGGCTCCGCGGCTCCTCTTATCCTGAAACTGCGAAGACAATCAGTTTGAGGAATATCGTAATTCGAGGGTTCTTATATCGGGAGTTGAGTGTTGATGATTTATTTGAATAAAAAAATTTGTCCCAATTTTTCAGATTGCACCCCTGTAAGGTTGTTTGAACCATGCGGATCAGTGGAGGGATGGCCTGGTTACAGGTACTTCCAAGTTTTAGCAGAAGACATTCCTGATGTTCACACCTCGGCAGAGAATGATCGCTATCTTCCAGTCCTAACACCTCATTTAACTGTAGTGGTAAAGGATAATTACATCGTTGGATGGTATTTCGAGTTTCGTACTTTCCGTGCAATATTTGATGCTGAAGGCAATAAAATCATGAAAAGTGTAATAAGCGGAGCGACTCATGTATTGAGGTATCGAAATGAGCAGCGAAATGTACATCCATCGATTCGTCTACAACAGGCTATTGACAATCGTTCCCCGAGTCCCTAAGGACACTAATTTAGAACTCACAGGAATTTCGGTAACGGGATACGCATGGGAAAGTTTTTCTGCAGTTTTCCTTTCCACAGGCCAAAAGTCGAAGCAAATGTGAGCGCTTTTATTAAATATCTGGCTGCAGACGGTACTTATTAAGGGGATGTTTTCTGTATATCTACACATTTTAAACTATGTATATATGAGTGATTAAACTAATATTCAAAAAGTAAATATATTATGCTTATCAATTATATATAATAATCTACCATTCATTCGTTTACGCACCCGTGCAGAGATCGCCATATATTTTCCCGATTACCGATCTGGCCCTGATCGGTTTAGTATCTACGGGGCCAGATCGGGATAATTCCATGGCCCAGACCCGAGCCCGACCGGTTCAAGTATTGCAACAAAACCTAGCTCCAATTTAGGGAAATTGCCTCACTGTCAAATGAAGTGTGTTATTGTTGATAAAATTCATGTTTATTATCTGAGTTTAAGTGTACAATGCAATAAACAATATGCCAAAGCTTAGTACAACACGAGTTCGAAAGCATCGGGCGTTAGCTGCTTCAGACAATTTTAGTTATGGGAACGAGGGTAAGTAAATCGTTAAATCGTATTGATTGAATCGAAAACTAGCCTCAAAATTGAAATTTATTTGAAAACTTATTATAAATTGTATATTTTTAAGATATTTTGAGTTTGCAATCAAGGTCCACAAATAAAAAAAAGGTATATAAATTTTAACCCAAGTTATTGATTATATATTGAAAATTATGTAGATAATGATGCAGATGATGAAGAAGAAAGTGGAACGCAACCCTAAATGCAAGTTCCAGGAATTTTAGAAGATCAAAGTAACGTGTTCAGTTTCCTTCGACATAACCTCAAAATTTTATTTCATTCTTATTTTAATTCAGGCTTGCCCAACTCGGGGAAACTCCCTGCGGGAACACATGTTCCGCGTCCCTACTCTTTCTCCTAGAGAGCGAGAGATGTGGTAGACGCATGCGCGTGGTAGACGCATACGTACGCGTCTACCACGCGCATGCGTCTACCGCATCTGTCGCTCTCTAGGAGAAAGAGTAGGGACGCGGAACATGTGTTCTCACAGGGAATTTCCCCGAGTTGGGCATGTCTGTTTTAATTTTACCGACGATTCTAGAGCTAAACTTAGAGTTAAATTTATTATTTTTAAAGATAAATGGTCATAGTTAAGTCATTCTTATCTCGTAGATTCAGTTTTATAGAAATAATTCAGATATTTTATATTAATTAAATAGTTATTTTGATGGTTTTGAAAATTTAAAGCGCAGTCACATTTTTTTCAATTCAAGATTTAAAATTTCAAGCTTATAGGTATAAAAAGATTTCAATGATTACATATTTCAAAGCGTTTTAATTGGAATTTTCCAAAAACTTGAAATTTCAATACTTTTCGAAAATACCCCATTTCAACTCAGAATTATATTTCTTTTGAGAAATTCCCGGCTCCAATCCAGAATTTAAATTCTTTTCGAAATTTCCCGTTCTAGGTCAGATGCTGTTAAAATCAAAAAAATTCCCTGTTCCAATCCAGAATTTTAATTCTTTTCGAAGATTACCCGTTTCAACTAAGAATTAAGTTTATTTTGAATGCTCAAAATGTATTAAAATTTGAATATTTCCTGTTCCAACCGAGAATTTGTTTAAATTTGAAAATTCCGATTCAGCACAGAATTAGAATTCTTTTGAAAAATTCCCTGTTACAGTCCAGAATTTTAATTCTTTTTGAAAATGTCCAATTATAGCTCAAAATTGGTTTAAATTTGAAGACTCCCTGTTCCAACTCAGAATTTATTCAAATTTAAAAATTCCGTTTCAGCTCAGAATTAAAATTTTTTTTTAAATTCCCTGTTTTAGTCCAGAATTTTAATTCTTTTCGCGAATTACCCGTTTCCAATAAAA
>CAKNYM010048203.1:21536-60662 GCA_932195095.1 Andricus curvator
TTTGAAAATTTAACTATTCCGTTGAAAATGTATCTTTTTGGGTACAAATGTGTTTTTTGGCTGCGTGTTTTGTGATTTTTTTTTTTGCTGGAAATTCAACTGTTTGGTTAGAAAATTATGTGTTTTGTAGAAAATTTTTCATTTTTCTTAAAAAATAAATTTTGTTGTTAACAAAATAAATTTTTTAACAAAAATACAAACGCTTCGTTGAAAATTTATCTGCTTTAGTAGATGATTCAATTATTTTAATTAAAATTCGTTTTACGAGGTTTAAAATTTAACTTCTGGGTTTAAAGTAGAACTACTTTCTTAAAAATGCACTTTTTAGTTTTTTATTTTAGCTGAAAGTTAATTTCTTTATTTCAAAATTGAACTATTTTATGGAAAAATTATCATTTTGTGCACAAAATTATTTCTCATTTTTGGAAATCTAACTACTTTGTTAAAAAATCGTCTTTTTTCTTGAAAATTCAAAAATTTTATTGAAATTTTTTTGCTTTTTTGGTTTAGAAATTGTTAGCAAATTCAATAATTTAATCAGAAGTTGAACTTCTTTGCTATAAAATTATCTAATAAAATTATGATGGTTACAAATGCAACAACGTGGTTAAAAATTAATCTGTTCTAGTAAATAATTAAATTATTTTGTTTAAAGTTCGCCTTTATTGATTTAAAATTCAACTTCTTCGTTGAAAGTGAAACCGCTTTCTTCAAAATTCATTTTTTTTAGTTGAAGATTCATAATACGAGTTAAAAATTATGTTTTGTAGTTTATCTTTCTGGCTTTAAGATTCAACTCTTTGATAGAAAATTTAACCTTTCTCGTAGAAAATTTGATTTTTTTATTAAAAATTAATTTTTTTTAATTAAAATTAAAGTATATCATTTTTAGTTCAAATTGATTTTTTTTTTAGTTGAGAAATTAAACTACTTGTATGAAAATGAATGCAATTTCTTGAGAATTCGACTTTCTTAGTAGAAAAATTAATCTGCTTGAAAATTTCTAATTTTGGATCAGATTTTTTTTATGAAATGAAAAAGTCATTAACAAAATTAACGTGATTCAAAATTTCAGGAAAATACTCTACGTAATTCATGCATGGCCTCTATATTGTTTTTTTATTATTAAAAAAAAATTAAATCCCAACAAAAACACTACACGTGAAAGTCTGTCAAGTACATCAGTATTAATATTTTACTTATTTAGGTTGAAGATAATTGAAGTTGTGAAATAAAAAAATTCATTCAAGCACTAATAGTAGAAAATCAAAAAAGTTTTTTTAATAAAAGGAATTATTTTATCGATTAATTTTGTATTTAATGAAAAAAATAAACGGATATTATAAAGAAATAATTTTGTTTAATTTGGCGGGCAAAAAGACGATTTTTAACAAAGTAGTTAAATTTCCAACAATGAAATGAAGTTTTAACTGAAAATATGAGTTTTTTGCAAAGAATGTAATAGTTGATATTTCAAAAAAAAAAAATATTCTATTTTTAATTGAAAAATAGTTGAATATTACCAAAATTAATTAATTTTGAACCAAGCGGTTGCAGTTTAATCAATAAAATTATTCAAAATTTTTTATTATAATTGTATATATATATATATATATATATATATATATTATTTTTTAAATTAAAATTTATTTTCTATCAGAAAATACGAATTTTCCACAAAATACATAAATTTTGAAACAAATACAACCAAAGGGGATAAATTAAATAAAAATTTAGTAGTTGATATTTCAACCGAAAAAGATTTTGATTTAAAATAAAAAACAGTTGAATTTAATTACATAAGACTAATTTTAGGCAAAATAATTGAATCCTCTGCTAAAAAATATTAATTTTCAACCAAGCAGTTGCATTTTTAATCAAAGAATTAAATTTTCTATCAAAAAATACAAAGTGATAGTTTTGACAAAAAAAAGAAAAATTTGTAACCAAATCGTTAAATTTTCAACAAAAAGTGATAATTTTGTACCCAAAATGATGATTTTTTCACAAAATAGTTCAATTTTGAAACAAAGAAACGAATTTTCAACTAAAATTATGAATCTTCAACTAAAAATGTGAATTTTGAACCAGAGAGTTCAACTTTTGATCAAATAGTTCAATTTTCTACCAAATTGTCGAATTCTATACCAATTTGAAAACTGAAAGAGAAAAAAAATTTCAACGAAATTGTTGAATTTTCAAGCAAAAAGACGAGTTTTCAATAAAATAGATTAATTTGTATTTAAAATGGATTGAATTTTTAAAACTATAATAAATGTTGAACCAAAAATATTCATTATTCACCATGAAGTTAATAGTTAATAAACTTTTCAATCGTAAATAATGGACTTTCAACAAAAAATATTTGAATTTTTAATTCATTTTCTTCAAGAATCGAGTAAAAAATGATTTTCAAAAATCACATATTCAACTATTCGTTTTTTAACGGAAGCAATTGCGAATTTTCGCATCCTGATTAATATGTAGAATAATTTTTTTTTTTTTTTTTTGTAAATATGAATATAGCTAATTACTTTCATTTTGAATACTTATCTTCAAAACTTGCAAAAACGTTGTACTTTGATGGTTTTCATAAATTTACTAAGTTTGATTAAGATGTTTCATAAAATTACTGATGAATTCTATACATTAACATGAGTATTGGATTCTAAATAAGATTTTGAATTTGATTTTAATTCTAATTTAAAATTCTTAAAGACGAGACAAACTAGGAAAAAAAATTAGTGAACAAAAATTGTGCACCTAAAACACATCTACAAATTTTCATGATTATGACATTCTCGTCATTTGTGATTGAGAAACTATTAGATTTGTTTAAAATTTGACAAAACAATAGAAAATACTATGAAAAAAATCGAAAATTCACATTTTCATCCAATAAACGACGAAAATATGGGGAAAAGTTTTTGGATAAATTTCAGCATTTAAAAATTCCTACAACATTTCTTTTTACCATCTTTTGAAATAACTCCTCGTTTTCAATTAATTTACCGAAATTGATATGAAAAATAAAAAATTATAATATAAAGCCAAAAGACGTGAGATACGTGAAAAATCTAAAAAAAGACTTTTAGGATATTTTGATTTATCCATCAAAAATAATATGGAGAAAAAAATCCTATTTTCAGCATAACAACGCCAGATAGGGAAGAATGTCTGAAGGAAGGATTTTTTGTCTGTTAGGAATCGAGAGCGAAAAAAATCGAAAATTAAAATTTTGTCGGCACAAGAAATAAAAAAGAAATAAAAAGTGTGCGTTCAAAAAGGATCTACAAATTTGTGAGCGATTACTTTTTGATGGGACGGGTGTTGTTTTTTTTTTTTTTTTTTTTTTTGAAAATTAAACTATCTTGTTAAAAATTCGTCGTATTGGTGGGATTCATCTCTTTTTAGATTAAAATTAAAATATTTTTTTTTGTTGAAATATCAACTAATATGTTTTATTTGAGAATTCATCTTTTTTCGTTGGAACTTAAACTACTTAGTAAGAAGTGAAACTACTTTGTTGAATTGACCTTTTTGGTTGATGACTCATGATTTTAGTTGAAAATCCTTTTTTTTTCAATTGAGCTATTTTGTTTAAATTTTTATTTTTGTTTAAATTTTTATTTTTTTCAAAATTAATTTTCTTAACTGAAAATTTAATTATTCCATGTTTGGTTGAAAATTTATCTCCTCCAGTTTAAACTTCAATTATTTGGTTGAAAATTCCGCTATTTTGTTGAAAATTGAACTTTTTTTGTATTAAATTAATATTGTTGGTTGAAAATTCATTTCTTTGGTTGAAAATTTAACTATTAGGTTCAAAATTCCTTTAAAATTTCAAATGTTTCTTTGAGAATTTTGAAAATTTTATTAGAAACTAATGTTTTTTGGTAGTTTTTTATTCGAAATACCATTTTATTAATGAAAATTAACATATACTATTCAATTTTCACATTCAAAATTTAAAAAAAAACCGGAAATGAAAATTTTAAGTCAAAAAACGCACAATATGAAAAAAAGTCAACAGAAGAAAAGGAAGAACAACTTTTTGAATTGTCCTGAAAAATCTAAAATTTCAATTTTGATCGCACAAAAAACTAATGAAAAATAAAAAATTCCATTTTGCGTTCAAACTATACAAGATACGAAAAAAGACGATTCAACAAAAATTGTGCATTCAAGAAAGATCTACAAACCTGCTGATAATCACTTTTTGATGGGACGCGTAGTTTTTGTTTAAATTCGTAAATAATAGGATCAAAAATTTAAAAAATTAAATTTTTGGACAAACCACACAAGCTACGAAAAAAGATAACAAAACAAATGTTTTTCACCCAAAAAAGAGCTACACAATTGTTATGAATTATTTTTTGATAGAACGCGTGCTTTTTTTTATTCCAAAAAAATAACATTACAAATTTTAAAAAAAATAATTTTTGGACAAACGACAGAACGATGAAAAAAATGAATTAACAAAAGTTGCTTATCCAAAAAGAGCTACAAATCTGTCATTAATCATTTTTTTTCAAATGACGCGTAGTTTTTGTTTTAATAGTAAAAAAATAACATTGAAAATGAAAAAATTAAATTTTTTGGAAAACGGCACAAGGTACGAAAAAAATTAATGATCGAGAGTTGTTTAGCCAAAAAGGATCTAGAAATTTTTCATTGATAATTCTTAGATAGAAAAAGTAGATTTTTTTTAATCGTAAAAAACAAGATTAAAAATAAAAAAATTAAACCTAATAGTTAAATTTCCAACCAAAGAAATTAATTTCCAACCTACAATATTAATTTTATACCAGAAAAGTTTAATTTTCAACAAAATAGAGGAATTGTCAAACAAATAATTGAAGTTTAAATTAAAGAAGATAAATGTGCAACCAAATCTGGAAAAATTAAATTTTCAGTTAAAAAAATTAATTTTTACAAAAAAAAAAATGAAATCAAATTAAAAAGTTGAAGTTCGAAACAGAAAAGATGAATTCTTAAATGAAATATAAAATTTGATATTTCAACCAAAAAAGATTTGAATTTTAATCTAAAATGTCCTGAATTCCACCAAAAAGACGAATTTTCAACAAAATAGTTTAATCCTCAACAAGAAAAAACCACGCGTCCTATCAAAAAGTGATCGCTTTCAAATTTGTAGATTTTTTTTTAACGCACACTTTTTGTTGATTCATTTTTTTTCGTACCTTGCGTTGTTTTTCCAAAAATTGAATTTTTTCATTGCCAATGTTATTTTTCACGATTAGAACAAAAATTACGCATCCTATCAGAAAATAAATCATAACAAAATTGTATCTGTTTTATGGGTTAACAAATTTTGTTTAGTTATTTTTTTCGTCTCTTGTGTCGTTTGTCTAAAAATCTAATTTTTCTATTTTTAATGCGTTTTTTCACAAATAAAACAAAAACTGCGCGTCCTATCAAAAAGTGACTTTTGAAAAAATTGTAGATCTTCTCTGAATACGCAATTTTTGTTAAATCATCTTTTTTCGTATCTTGTATAGTTTGGCCGCAAAATGAAATTTTTGATTATGCATTATTTTTTGCGTGGTCAAAATTTGAATTTTCGATTTTTGAAGAAAGTTTAAAAAGTCGTTGTGGTAATCTTGTAGGGTGTTCAAAATAATTTTTAACTGAAAATTTAACTTTTCCATTATTGATTGAAAAATTATCGTTTTTAGCTGAAAATTAAAATACTTGGTCGAAAATGTATATATTTTATTGTAAATTCATGTATTTGGTTGAGAATTCGTTTTTCTGGTAGAAAATGAATCCCCTTGTTTGAAAATCAAGCTAATTGGTTGAGAGTTGAACTACTTTATTAAAAATTCATTTTTTTTTGTCACAGATTTAAATATTTTGTTGAAACTTAATTTTCTTTTGAGATGACAATCCATTTTTCTTTAATGAAAATTTTACCATTCTATGTTTGATTCAAAATTGATGGTTTTTAATTAATAATTTATCTGCAAATTTATGTGTTTTGTTGTACATTCGTCTGTTTTGGTAGACAATTAATTTTTTTTTTTTCAATAATTAATTTTGTTGAAAATTTATTATATTAGTTCAAGATTCATCTTTCGGCTAAAAATGTATCTATTTTGTTGAAAATTGATTTTCTTTGGTTCAGAATTAATTTTTCGTACCTGAAATCTAATGATTTCATTTTTCGTTGAAAATTCAACTATTTGATTAAAAATGAAGTTTTTAGTTGAAAATTATGTTTTGCTTTCGCCTTTTCGACATGAGAATTCGACAATTTAATTTGATTTTTTTTTCTTGATTGACTGAAAAATATTTCTCGGTTCAAAGTTGAACTCCATTGTTGGAAATACATTCTTTGGGAAAATTGAAATATTTGGTTTAAAAATTGAACAATTTCGTTGAAAATTGTTTCTCTTCTTAGTTAAAAATTGAACTATTTGGTTGAAAATGTATGTGATTTGTTGCAAATTTGTCGGTTTTGGTAGAAAATTAATCTTCTTGGTTGATAATTCATATTTTTGGTTGAAATTTGAACTCTAGTGAACTTTTTTTTCGTGAAAGATTCATTAGTTTAGTTTAAAATTCATCTCTTTGGTTAAAAATATAACTATTTTGTTAAAAATATTTTCTTTTTCCAATTTTAAATTCAACTATTATTATATTTCATTATATTACCGAAATGAATAATTCCCGACAGAAAATTGCCAAGTTATAAAATATCCGAACTAGAAAATTCCCGAATTTAAACAAGTGTAATAATCAAATATTTTTATCAAGAAAAAAATTATTTTTAATGTTTAAAGTTTCTAAAATTATTGTTTAACTATAAAATAACAATAATTGAAAAAAATATATTTTTCTGGATGAAAATTGTCTTCAAGTACTGTTATTTTAAATTCAAACAATAATTTTAGAAACTTTGAACAAGAAAAATATGTCCTTTTATGAAAATATTTGATAATTTTATTTTTAAATAATAGATAATATTGATTAAAAAACAATTTTTTTTTGTTCCCGGAGTTTTATAATTCGAGAATTTTCCACTTCGGACATTTTATAATTCGGCGATTTTCTATCGGGAATTTCATTATTTGGTAATCATATAATTCGGGAATTTTATTTTAGGATTTTACAGTCGTGCAAAAATTTTCATCCGAAAAAATATTTTTTCAATAATTGTTATTTTGAATTCAAACAATAATTTTTGAAACTTTGAAAAGGAAAAAATATTTTGTTATAAAAATATTTGATGATTGTATTTTTAATAAATAAATAATATTGATTAAAAAAAACATTTTTTTATTGTTTCGGGAGTTTTATAATTCAAGAATTTTCCAGTTCAAGTATTTTATAATTCGGCAATTTTCTATCGGGAATTTAAAAATTCGGTAATATTATAAACTGTCGGGAATTTTCCATTTCAGTAATATCATGAACTGTTCGGGAATGTTTTATTTGGAAATTTTATTATTTGGGAATTTTCCAATTCGGGAATTTTATTCCAATTATCGAAAATTTTATTATTCGGGAATTTGACAGTCATGAATTTTATTTTTTAGGATTTTTTAGTCGTCCAAAAATTTTCATCCAAAAATATATTTTTTTAATAATTCTTATTTTTAATTCAACCAATAATTTGAGAAACTTTGATCAGGAAAAAATATTTTTTTTTATAGAAATATTTGACGATTGTATTTTTAATAAATAAATAATATTGATTGAAAAAGAATTCTTTTCCATTCTTTCAAAAGTTTTATAATTCAGGAATTTTCCAGTTCGGATATCTTATAATTCGGGAATTTTTTATTCGAGAATTTTCCAATTCGCGAAGTTTATTACTTATTACGTATTCGACAATTTTATTATTCGGGAAATTCCTAATTCGGGAATTTGACAGAGTCATGAATTTTATTTTTTAGGATTTTTTATTCGTCCAGAAATTTTCATCCAAAAATATATTTTTTCAATAATTGTTATTTAAGATACAAACAGTAATTTTATAAACTTTAAACATTACAATTTTTTGATAAAAATATTTGATTATTGCATTTTTAATAAATAATATTCATGAAAAAAAATTTTTATTTGTCTAAATTCGGGAATTTTATAATTGGGGATTTTTCTAGTTTCGATATTCTGGAATTCGGCAATTTTATGTCGGGAATTTTCCAATTCGCGAAGTTTATTATTTATTACGTATTCGACAATTTTATTATTCGGGAAATTCCTAATTCAGGAATTTGACAGAGTCATGAATTTTATTTTTTAGGATTTTTCATTCGTCCAAAAATTTTCATCCAAAAATATATTTTTTCAATAATTCGACAAGGTTAATTTTTGTTGCAGCGAATCTTTCAACGGAAATCGATGTAAAGTTTATCTTCTGTTTTTTTTCTGTGTAATTACATACTGTTAACATTTTAAGTAAATTATAGATGAGAAACTATATTTTGCAATGAGAAAAATATACCATTCAATCATTATTATTAACCAAATAGTTGAACTTACAACCAGAAGGTAAGAATTTTCAACAAAATAGTCAAAATTTTAACCAAATGGTTGAATCTTCAACCTAGAAAGATTACTTTAAACGAAATTGTCCAATTTTCAAACAAAAAAGGATCAAACCAAAAACAGTTGCAGTTTCAACCAAAAAGTTGAATTTTTTTTCCAAATTACGAATTTTCTATCCAAAAAGACGAATGTTCATGAAAACAGTTGAATTTGACCAAGAAATTACAGTACCATTAATTATTTTGTTAACTAATTTTGTTTGACCAAAGAACAATTATTTTTGATGCATCAAGCATACATAATATTGTCGATATTGTTAAAAAAACGAAACAAATCTATTGAAAAATGACGAAGTTATGCATTTTTTCATATAATTTGTTTGAACAATTAACAAATTGCTCTTAACTTGGTATCTTCGTATTTGTGGATCGCTGATTACGAATCGAGTCAAAATAAATAAATTTAAAATTGCAGATCCAATATTGCGGACACAAACTACAAAGAATTGACTAATTGGTTCTAAACTCGGATCGCTTAGTACCAAAACGATATGAAATTTTTAAATTTAAATTCCGAGATTGAACACATCTTTTCGCATGTACTTTTGTCTAATTTATTCAAGAGTTGCTTGTTCCGCATTGCCGTATACTAATTTGCACTAAAAGGAAAACTTCCTCTCGTTTATGCTAAAGTCTGACTGAACTCCTTAAACTAGAATAAAGCTACTCTGAAAGTCCAAAGTAGTACGATTCTCGCTAAACTGTTTAAGAACTCGACGAAGCATATCGAGTTTTTTCGATCAAACTTCAGCCATAGGCAATAAAGCGCGTAATCTTGATTCTCCGATAAGTACTACATTCCGCAGATTTCTCAGGTCTTCCTTCTCAATTCCCCAAAGAATTTCCTTTTTTCGCAATCTCAGGAAGTTCAGTTAGCTTAACACAGATGTTTGCATCGTCCAAAGTCCAGACATTTTTTAAATTTCAGAGCTCGGACTGACGCCACTAGTGACACAATTTGACACTTTTTTGCTTCCTCATAGAGGAAGCTTTGTAATGGTAACATTTTCCAAAAATTTTAAATTCATTTGATTAAATCTTTCTTAATTTGAAAATGTCTAATACACTATTCTAAGTAATTGTCCAGTTGTGTGTATGTATGTGTGGATGTGTGTTTGTTTGTTGATGAATTCAAAGTTGATGCAAGAATACAAAAGATTCCTTGGTTCGAGACGAATCGCTTAAACTATAATATTAATACATTTTATTAAAGAGTAGGGAATTTGTGGTAATTTATATATTTTGAAAATCGTTTTTTTATAGTTAAACTTTTTTCATTAGCATAATTCAAAGTTGATGCAAGAACATAAAGGATTCCTTGGTTCGAGACGAATCGATTGACCTACAATATCAATAGATTTTATTAGAGAGGAGGGAAGTTATGGTAATTTATATATTTTTAAAATCGATTTTTATAGTAACATTTTCCTCATTTTCACATTGATACATTTTATTGAAGAGTAAAGAAGTTATGGTAATGCATAATATTTACGGTAATATTTACCATACGGTTTCTTATAGTAAAACTTTTTTCTTCAACATAATTCAAAGTTGATGCAAGAATATAAAAGATTCCTTGTTCCGAGACGAATCGCCTGAATTATAATAAAAATACATTTGATTAAATAGTAGGGAAGTTATGGTAATTTATATATTATGAAAATCGGTTTTTTATAGTTAAATTTTTTTCATTAGGATAATTCAAAGTTATTATTACATTTTACTAAAGAGTAGGAATGTTATGGTACTTTATGTATTTTTAAAATGGATTTTTATAGTAACATTTTTCTCATTCTCATAATTTAAAGTTCATGCGAGAATAGAACAGCTGTGTTCATTCAAGACGAATCGATTGACCTATAACATTGATACATTTGATTGAAGAGTGAAGAAGCTATGTTAATGCATAATATTTACGGTAGTATTTACGATACGTTTTTATCTAGTAAGACTTTTTTATTCAACATAATTCAAAGTTGATGCAGCTATATAAAAGATTCCTTGATTCGAGGCAAATCGATTGATCTATAATATTGATACACTTTATTGAAGATTAAGGAAGTTATGTTCATTTATAATATTTGAATCAACTGTTTCAAACAGAAAAACTTTTTTCATCGACATAATTCAAAGTTGACGCATAAGTAGAAAATATTTTTTCATCATAAATTTTCAAATAGAATGATTCTGACAATTTTTGTAAAGAAATCATAAATCTGGGAAAGGGATAGGGTGCGACAGAACTTGTCCCTTCTCTTTTCCAGTTCGAAAAATTATAATTTCAAATACAGCATTTGATTTGTCTTTGTATTTAAAAAATTGATTGTATTATTTTGTAATTTTGTATTTTTTGTAAATTTTTTTTTGAGTTGCTCAAAATGAAGACTTTGGTTTGTCTATTATTGAAAGAAATAACTAATGCTTCCTCTATGAGGAAGCAAATACCTTTGCTAACGGGAAGCAAAGTGCTCATGAAATGAGCACCATATAATTATAAATACAAACAGAGTGGAAGCACTCGAGATCGAATTCACAGATATTTTTTAGAGATGCCACTATTTTGCTTTTATTTTGAAAAAGTGACACTAATGCCATTATTTCCTCCTAATTCGACGCTGATGCCACTATTTCTTGCCTTTTTCTTTCGAAATAATTTTTGAACTTATTCGCCCCCAAATTTGTTTGCATAAAAAAAATTTATTTAAAAAGATATTATATTTAGAGGTTCCGCAAGCCCCATGAAGTTTAACACGTATTTTTGATAAGAAAAAAAATACGTTTTTGCAAATTTTGTTTGCAATGGTCAATATTAGGTGAACCGGGTTAAACCTCGACATTCCTTTCCACAATTAGCTATATAATACAAATTAAAAATTCTTTTTTAAATGTAACCAAAACTGGTTTTTGGTGGTGAAAATGAATGCCACCAAATAGTTTTCGAAAATTCGAAAAAATGGCGGAGATATGGGACTTTGAGTTTTTGGACAACTTTTTTTTTAAACGACGTATCTTGAGTTCTGATTAACCGATTTAAATTTTCGACATCTGAATTTACTTGTTTTAAGACAAATTTCAAAATTAAAAAACTTAAACAAAAAATTTCTATCGAAATTTTATTGAAAAAAATAAAAATGAAAAAAGCGTTTTCGAAAAAATTCCAAATTTATTTTCCATATTTTGTTGTCAGAAGTGTGGTATAGAAGCCCTGAAATTATTGAAGTGGGTCTGCCACTGGCCTTTGAGAAAAAATTCAAACATCAGGTCTTCTATGACGCGGCGCGGCTCAGTAGGACAAATAAAAGTGTGTGGACAAATTAATTTTCGAACCACAATTTTCATCCGATTTGAAATTTTGTTTATAAATGAAAATTAATAAAATACTGCCGACATGGTTTACGTTCAATTTTTTTTTTTTAGGTTCCTAACATACTTCTTCATTTCATAAACAAAATAACAACAAAAATGTTGAATTTTGAAGAATACCGTTCGTTATAAAATATTGAGATTCAGTGAGAAAGATCCAAAATCAATGAAACAATTATTTAGAAATATTTTTCAGTAAAACTGAAAAAGTTCAAAAATATATTTAATTTTGTCTAAACAAATAAGTGGATGAAAATGTTTTCGTGCGGAGTAGCGATGTTTAGGCACTTGATTTCAACTAAATTTTTACAATGTATAGAGAAAAGGGGTTTGAGTGTTTTCCGAAATTTTCAACCATTCTCCTATTTTTCACTTAGAGTAAGTCACTAGTTAATTCAATTTGGCAAAAATAATTATTTAAACAAATTATCATTGTTTATAACTATTTTCTGCTTTATCAATGTTAGATAGTTGGAGTTTCTTCTGAAATTTTTAACTATTTAACAACTTTTTATTAGTAAAGTAATAAATAATGCAAGTTAACAAACATAGATGTTTCAACAATTTATTATTGTTTGACACTTATCTAAGATAAAATAGTTATGAACAATGATAAATTGTTTAAACATCTACGTTTGTCAACTTGCATTATGAATTACTTTATCAAGTAAAGAGTGGGTAAAAAGTTAAAAATTTCAGAAGAAGCCGCAACTATCTAGCATTGACAAACAAGATAGTTATAAACAATAATAATTTGTTTGAACAAATTATTATTGGTTATTACTACTCGTATCTTCTCCTACAGTAATACTATATAGTTGCGGCTTTGTCCGAAATTTTCCATTTTTTGTTATCTTGCCAATTAGAGTGAAGTAATATTTAATTAAAGTTACCAAACATAATTGTTTAAAAATTTATTATTTTTTAAAAGAATATTATCTGTGAATATTGATAAAAAGTTGCGGTTTTTTATGAAATATGAAAGTCCTCGTCCACTTTTCACTCCTTGAGAGGTAAAAATTAATAAATTTCAAGAAACTCGATTGCTTAAACAAATTATTATTGTTTATAACTATCTTCTCCTATAGTCATGCTAAATAGTTCCGCATTTTCTAGAAAATTCCACTTTTGGCAATATTTCGCTCAGTTAGGTAATAATTAACGCAAGTTAACGAGCGTAATTTTTTAAACAAATCATTATTGTTTATAACTATTTTCTCTTAGATAGTTGATAAAAAGTTACGATATTTTTCTGAAATTTTATCCTTGATTTAGCTTTTTAGTTATAAACAAATTATAAATAAACAATATAGAAAATCATTTTTTAAAGAATGTCTTTCCTCTCTGTAAATATATTTTTCTGAAATAAAACAGATATTTGACATTTTTGTCAACTTTTTTATATGAATCATATTGAATGTAAATTTTTCCTGAAACAGTTACTGAGAGCCATTTTGTTCCAGTTGATATTAATACTTAAGAAAACTTAACTATTCCATTTTCGAATTAAAATTAATCCTTTTTAGTTAAAAATTCTTTTTTTTTGGTTGAACATTAATTTATTTAACTGAAAATTGAACCAATCAATTTTTTAAAATAAAATATATATTTTTTTGAATAAAAATTCAACTATATAGTATAGAACTAAACTGCTTGAATTTTTGATACATTCATTTGATAAAAATTCAAATATTTTGTTGAATATTCGTTTTGTTTTATTAAAAATTAATTTTTGTCACTGAAGAATTAACTATTCTATTTTCGCTTGAATCTTTTTTTCTCGAAAATTCAACTATTTGGGTATTTTAAATTTCAAATTCAACTATTGGGATAAAAATTTACTTTTTTCTTAAATTAAAAATTAATTTTATTAGCTGAAAATGTAACTAATCCATTTTTTCTGAAAAATTGACCTTTTTTAGTTAAAAATTCAACTATTCAAGTCAACCATTTTTCCCTTAGTTATAAATTCAACTATTAGGTTTAAAATTCATATAATTTTTTGAAAATTCGTCTTTTTGGACGAAAATTCACCTTCTTGGTTGAAAGTGAATATTTTTGTTTAAAAATTGCATTACTTGGTTGAAAGTTGAACTTATTTGTTAGACGCTTATTTTTTTGTTGAATATTTATCGCTTCAGTTAAAAATTAAGCTCTTTGGTTGAAAATTGAACTATTTTGAAAAAAATTTGCTGTTTTGACAAATTCTTTTTTGTTCAGCTAAAAACGAAATCATTTCTGTTGAAGATTCATCATTATTTTTAGTTACAAATTCATCGCTTTCGGTAGAAATCTCGAACTCTTTGGTGGAAAGTTCAACAATATTTCGTTAAAAATTATTTCCTTTTTTTTTTCAAAGTCTCCAATTATATTTTTGGCTAAAAATTTAACTTTTTTGGTAAAAGTTTTTATTATTGGGTAAAAAAAAATTTCATTGAAAATTCAACTATTTTGTTAAAAAGTCATTCTTTTTGGGTAAAAATTACACTCTTTTTTTAAGAAGAAAATTAGGAACACAATATCGTCAAGACAATCTGTGCAAAAATTCTATTCTTGAACAAAAAGACTCAGAAACATTATGAAATTATTATACTGTTTTGTTAAAAATCCTTCTTTTTGGGTATCTTGTTAACAATCAAACTGTTTTGTTAGAAAGTTAAAATATTTGGTTAAAAATGAACTTGTCTGTTTAGAATTGATTTTATGGGGTTGAAAATTTAACAGTTTTGTAGAAAATTCATCTTTTTGTCTTGAAAATTGAACAATTCGGTTAAGAATTTTTTCTCTCTTGACTGAAGAATGTTCCTTTTTTTTGGAAACTCAAATATTTGGACAAAAAAATTCGCCTCTTTGGCTTAAACAGTTGTAGTTGGATCTAGGTAAAATTAAAAAAAAAACTTTAGAAAGAAAATAATGAATTTCCTGAGCTACTTGGCCGTTATGAATAAAGTTATGTAAAAATTTATTTTGGATTCGCAAACCTCAAACCTGAGACAAAGTTTCATAAGAAAACGAAACCCTGCTCTCATCACATGAAATATCGTGTGCACCAAAAAAAATCTTTTCATGGCCAAATGTAAGTTTTGCAAGAAAAAGGCTACGCCTCGTTCGAGGCGTAGCCGAGGCCTATCCTCGTTCTTGCAATACCGCGCTCGGCCGTAGGAAGACTATTTCGCTTCCTTGGTCCACGATATACAATCAAACTAAACTTATTAAATTTTGCGAAAAATTATGAAACGGGTCACATAATTACTTTTTTATAAGAGGGTTTAAAAGGTGGAAGTTGAACGCGAAAAGTCTCACATTTGCCTGGAGAGAGCCTTCAATTACAATCTCTTAGAGTAATGTGTCCAGGCCATGAGAGGCTGTGTACCTCTTTGTGCACTCAAAAAAATGTCGTAAATGTCAAGTGGTACTCATTTAACGGATGTCAGGAGGCACTGCAACGTATAAGCGTTGGATTCAAGTGTCTCATTCTGGTTGGTCGCGAATGCGAAAAAATCTCTGAATGTCCCAGTTAACTACTGGAACGAATGCTCTTCGCTTAAAAACGACCTTTGAAGTCATAAAAATTCACGGCTCACCGGTCCTATTCCATTGACCCTAAAACGTTTCCGAGGACATTGCTATTGACTTACAATGCATTACGAAAATTCGACAGTTCCATACCAGAGGGAGAAACAACTCCTAAAAATTCGGTCCAGCGGAGGCGGAATACTCCTGATCATATCGCATCACCTTGAATTACCTCTTTATACAGAATTACTCTGAATTTCCTAAATTATAATTATATATAAAAATATAAAAATTATAATTTATAAGAATATAATGTTGAAGATGGTAAAAATGGCATACTTCAGACCAAAAGAATTCATTTGTTGGATCCTTTATTCCAATTCATCGACGTTTCGAAAACTCATAGTTTTCCTCATCAGGATAAATGTTATTGAATAGAGAAGTTTAGAAACATCATCATCACGTATAAAACAGTTCCAAATTTCCATTTTTCTATAAAAAATTGTGGAAAAAAATTGATACAAAAATTTTTTAATTTAAGTGTAACACAAAAGTGAAAAAGTGAGGTTAAGAAATGTAATTGATGTATTCACCTTTAGGATCTTCCTTTGGGGTTACATTTATAGTTAAGAATTTTCAATTTTATGTTGATTTAAAGAAAAATATTAGATGAACAGTTGCAAAATTGTAATTAAAATTAATAATTTAGTAAAAAACACTGTGTAAACATCGGAAACAAAACTGTCGTTTTGCTCCATTTTTCAAACGAGAAAAAGAAAAGAGAGAAACATTAACAAAGACAGAAATAGCAATGCCGTATCATAAATATATATCAAAAGGTACTAAAATTTCTAAATAATTCTAATAACTAAAATTAAACAAAAGAATTGAAAATTATTAACAATCATTAAAAATTGGAATGTTACATACTGCTGTTGGTAATTAATTGAATGAAAGTGAAAATTACAATAATATAAAGAACTTAAGTGAAAAATTCACCAATTTGAAAAAATTTAGAAGATCAAATATTCACAATATCAGTTATCTATTGTTGTAAATTTAAAAATAGAAAAATTTGGTTGAATTTGTTTTCGTTAAATTAAAAGTTTGAGGAGATTACAATAACAATATAATTAACTTGGTTAAAATTTTCAAATTTCAAATATTAATTTTATATTCTTTTTATTTAATTAGTTACAAAATTCAAATTTTAATAATTTTAAGAATTAAAGAGTCCAAAATTATATTATATATTGGACTATCATTATTAAGATCTGAAATTATATTTAAGCAATCATTAATACTTTTCTTAATAAAGAACATTTCTGCTAATAATCTTTGAAATTCATTAGGTTCATGATGTAAAACTGTAACATTTTCCCAATCAATTAAATGTCCAGTTCCAACCTGTAACATTTCAATTTTTAATGGTTGTTAATAATTTTTAAATCTTTTGTTTAATTTAAATTATTAGAATTATTTAGAAATTGTAGTACATTTTGATATAAATTGATGATACGGCATTGCTATTTCTGTCTTTGTTAATGTTTCTTTTTCTCGTTTGAAAAATGGAGCAAAACGACTGTTTTGTTTCCGATGTTTACACAATGTTTTTTACTAAATTATTAATTTTAATTACAATTTTTCAACCTTCGATCTAATTTTTTTTTAAATCAACATGAAGTTGAAAATTTTTAACTAGAAATGTAACCTGAAAGGAAGATCCTAAAGGTAAATAGATCAATTACATTTCTTAACCTCACTTTTTCACTTTTGTGTTACACTAATATTTAAAAATTTGTATAACAATATTTTTCCAAAATTTTTCATAGAAAAATGGGAAAAGGAGAATTTGGAACTGTTTCATACGTGATGATGATGTTTATAAACTTCTCTATTCAATAACTTTTATCCTGATGAGGAAAACTAAAAGTTTTCGAAACGTCGATGAATTGGAATGAAGGATCCAACAAATTAATTCTTTTGGTCTGAAGTATGTCATTTTTACCATCTTTAACATTATACTTTTATAAATATATAAATATAAATATATATATATATAATTATGGTGGAATACTCCGCCTAACTAGGCTCACTCAAATTCTCAACCAAAAAGGATCATTTTACAAGAAAGTTTTTGAGTTTGAAACAGAATAGATAAATTTGACCCCAAATAGTTTAGTTTTCAAGTAAGCAGATTTATTTTCTACAAAAAAATATGCATTTTTAACAATATAATTAAAGTTTTCAATAAAAAAGATAAATTTACAATAAACAATGGAATAGTTGAATATCAGTTTAAAAAATGTATTTTTCACAAAAAAATGAGAATTTTCAACCAGATAGATGAACTATCTAATAAAAAAGATGAATTTATGATAAAACATTGAATAGTTACATTTTTGGTTAGGACTCCTGCAAAATAGATTAAGTTTTGAGCCAAAAAGTATTTTTAACAAAACAGTTGAATTTTCAACCAAAAAGAATGTCGTTCTTATAAAAAATTCACATTTTTAACCAAAAAATATTAATTCTCAACCAAAAAAAATTGTAGAAGACTTTTGATCCAAAAAAGAATTAAATTTCCACAAAAAATGTTTGGATTTTCAACTAAAATGATGAATGTTAAATTAATACTATGAATCTTCAACTAGAATAGTTAACATTTGCGTGGAACCAATCAATTTTCGAAAGAAAAAATATTTTTGAACAAAATAGTGAAATTCGATTCCAAAATAATTAATTTTTGAACCAAAAAGATGAATTTATGACCGCAAACAATACATTTTTAGAAAAAAATGGAATAATTAAACTTTCAGTTGAAAAAATTAATTTTCAAACAAAAAAAAAAAGATTTTTTAACAATATAGTTAACTTTTTTACCAAAAAGGTTGACTTTTCGACCAGAAAAATAACTTTTCAGCCAAATTGTTGTATAAAGTAAAATTCATTTTTAATAAATAGTTGCATTTTTAATCAAAGTCATGAATTTTGTACAAAAATGTTAATTTTCGACATAAAATGAAAAAGTTTCGCCAAAATACATGGTTTTTTAATTGAAAATAATCGATTCTCAACCAAAAATAAAATAGTTATATTTTCATTTAATGAAACCGATGTTAAACAAAAAATTATAAATTCAGAAAAAAATTAACTAGTTCAATTTTTAGTTGGAAAAGTTAATTTTCAATTAAAAAAAATAATAATTTTTAACTAAATAATTCTATTTATCACCAAAATAGTTCAATTTTCAACTAAAAACGTGAATTTTTCAGCAAGGAGATCCATTTTCTACCAAAAAACACGAATTTCTTGAAAAATACATAAATTTCCAATCAAATAGTTCCATTCTCAAGAAAGAAGATTAATTTTCTATACAAAAATATATTAAATGCATGAAGTTTCAACTAAAAGACAAAACATTTTCACCAAACGTTGAATAGTTGAAATTTCAACCAAAAAAATTACTTTGTAACCAAATGGTTCAAATTTGCTTCATATTAGAACAAATATTTTTGGAAATTTAGTATACGTGCAAATTGAAACATTTTTTTGGAATTTTTTTTTTTTACTTAAGGTCCATCATTGCAGTGGCAAATTGACCTTTTTGCTGTATAATCCAACCATTTTTGGTTGAAAGTTATTTATTTTTAGTTTGAAGACCTACTATTATGTTTTTAGTTGACAATTAATATTTCTTTAATTTTAGGATTTGGTTTAAAGTTTAATTATTTTCTGAGAAAGTCATACTTTTTTTCTAAAAATTCGTATTTTCGAGTTAAAAAGTCTACTATTATGTTAAAAAAATCAACTATTTGGATGAAACTCCACTTTTTTGTTGAAAGTTCTTTGTTTTGGTTAAGGATTCATCACTTTAGTTTAAAATTCATTTCTTTCGTTCAAAATGTAATTATTTTCTTTAAGGTTTGTTTATTTGGTTGAAAATCGATTATTTTTGGCTAGGAGTTCATATTTTTTAGTTGAAAACTAAATTATTTTGTTGAAATTTTATCTTTTCCGTTTGAAAATTCATGTGTTTGGCTTAAAAAGTCAACATTTTGGATATAATTATTTTGCTTCATTGACTGAAAAATCTTTTCGGTTGATATTCAACTGTTTTCTTAAAAATTCGTTTTATTTAGTTGAAGATTCGACTAATTTAAACAATTTCAATATTTGGTTGAAAATGAATTTTCTTGTTGAAAATTTATATTTTCTTGCTAAAAATGCATAGTTTCTGGTTCAAAAGTCGTCTTTTTGGGTTAACCAATAATTTTTTGGGTTGAACATTTATTATTTTACGGCAGAATCCACTTCAAACCCTAATTCTTCTTCACCAGAACCTAACTATTACAATTGAAGATTTACAAGTCTCCTAATATTTGTTTTGGTTGAGAATTAATCTTTTTTGAATTACAATTTTAATTACTTTATCAGAAAGATATTCTTATTGATTGAAAATTCAACTGTTTTGTTAAAAATTCGTCTTATTTAGTTGAAGATTCGACTAATTTGAGACAATATCACTATTTGCTTGAATATGAACTTTCTCGTTGAAAATTTATATTTTATTGCTCAAAATTCATATTTTTCGATTGAAAATTCTTTTTTTAGGTTTAACCTTAATTTTCTTGGTTGAAGATTCATCATCGCGGCAGAATCCTCTTCTAAGTCTAACTCTTATTTACCAGAAGCAAACTATTACAGTTGAAGATTTTATTATTTTAGTTGAAAATTCATCTCTTCAGTTGAAAACCAGCTTATTTTTTGTTGGAAGTTAATTTTTTTTTTGGTTTAAAAGTCTACTCAAATTTGCTGTGGTTGAGAATTCATTTTTTTTGGTTGAAAATTTAATTATTTTATTATAACAGCATTCTTTTTAATTGAAAATTCAACTGCGTTGTTAAAAATTCGTCTTATTTAGTTGAAGATTCGACAAATTTGAGACAATTCCACTATTTGGTTAAAAATGAACTTTTTTGTTGAAAATTTTTATTTTCTTGATGAAAATTCATATTTTTGGGTTCACGAATAATTTTTTTGGTTGAAGATTTATTATTTCACGGCAGAATCCACTTCAAAGCCTAATTCTTCTTCACCAGAACCTAACTATTACAATTGAAGATTTACCATTTTAGTTGAAACTTCATTTCTTCAGTTGAAAATCAGCCTATTTTTGTACAAAGTTTATTCTTTTTTATCTACAAGTCTTCTTATATTTGTTTCGGTTGAGAATTAATCTTTTTTGAATTACAATTTTAATTATTTTATCAGAAAGATATTCTTATTGATTGAAAATTCAACTGTTTTGTTAAAAATTCGTCTTATTTAGTTGAAGATTCGACTAATTTGAGACAATATCACTATTTGCTTGAAAATGAACTTTCTTGTTGAAAATTTATATTTCATTGCTCAAAATTCATATTTTTCGATTGAAATTTCTTTTTTTGAGGTTTAACCTTCATTTTCTTGGTGGAAGATTCATCATCGCGGCAGAATCCTCTTCTAAGTCTAACTCTTCTTTAGCAGAAGCTAACTATTACAGTTGAAGATTTTATTATTTTTTCCTTCAGTTGAAAATCAACCTATTTTTGTTTTTAAGTTCATTCTTTTTGGTTCGAAAGCTCCTAAAATTTGTTTTGGTTGAAAGTTAATTATTTCTGGGAAAAAAATCTAATTATTTTATTAGAAATACATTATTTTTTATTGAAAATTCAACTGTTTTTTCAAAAGTTCGTCTTACTTATTTGAAGATTCGACAAATTTGAGACAATTCCACTATTTAGTTGAAAAATAACTTTCTTGTTGAAAATTTATATTTTCTTGTTGAAAATTCATATTTTGGGGTTGAAAATTCGTCTTTTTGTATTCAACATTAATTTTTTTGGTTGGATATTCATCATTTCACGGCAGAATACTCTTCAAATTCTAACTCTCCTTCACCAGAAGCTAAATATCACATTTGAAGATTTTATTATTTTAGTTGAAAATTCATCTCTTCAGTTGAAAATCAGCCTATTTTTGGTTTTAAGTTCATTCTTTTTGTTTTAAAAGCTCCTAAAATTTTTTTTGGTTGAGAATTAATTATTTTTGGGAAAAAATGTAATTATTTTGTCAGAAAGACATTATTTTTTATTGAAAATTCAACTGTTTTTTCAAAAATTCGTCTTAATTAGTTAAAGATTCGACAAATTTGAGACAATTCCACTATTTGGTTGAAAAATAACTTTTTTGTTAAAAATTTATGTTTTCTTGTTGAAAATTCATATTTTCCGATTGAAAATTCGTCTTTTTGGGTTTAACATTAGTTTTTTTGGTTGAAGATTCATCATCACAGCAGAATCCTCTTCTAACTCTAACTCTTCTTTACCAAAATCGAACCATTACAGTTGAAGATTTTATTATTTTAGTTGAAAATTCATCTCTTCAGTTGAAAATCAGCCTATTTTTTGTTGGAAGTTCATTTTTTTTTTTTTTTTTTTTAAAGTCTCCTCAAATTTATTTTGGTTGAGAATTTATTTTTTTTTGGTTGAAAATGCAATTATTTTATTAGAAAGACATTCTTTTTAATTGAAAATTCAACTGCGTTGTTAAAAATTCGTCTTATTTAGTTGAAGATTCGACAAATTTGAGACAATTCCACTATTTGGTTGAAAATTAACTTTCTTGTTGAAGATTTATATTTTCTTGCTGAAAATTCATATTTTTGGGTTCACCATTAATTTTTTTGGTTGAAGATTTATCATTTCATGGCAGAATCCTCTTCAAAGTCTAACTATTCTGTACCAGAAGCTAACTATTACATTTGAAGATTTTATTATTTTTTCCTTCAGTTGAAAATCAACCTATTTTTGTTTTTAAGATCATTCTTTTTGGTTCAAAAGCTCCTAAAATTTGTTTTGGTTGAAAGTTAATTATTTCTGGGAAAAAATGTAATTATTTTATTAGAAATACATTATTTTTGATTGAAAATTCAACTGTTTTTTCAAAAGTTCGTCTTACTTAGTTGAAGATTCGACAAATTTGAGACAATTCCACTATTTAGTTGAAAAATAACTTTTTTGTTGAAAATTTATATTTTCTTGTTGAAAATTCATATTTTGGGGTTGAAAATGCGTCTTTTTGTATTCAACATTAATTTTTTCGGTTGGATATTCATTTCACGGCAGAATCCTCTTCAAATTCTAATTCTCCTTCACCAGAAGCTAAATATTACAGTTGAAGATTTATCATGTCAGTTAAAAATGCATCTCTTTAGTTGAAAATCGGCCTATTTTTGGTTAAAAGGTCATTGTTTCTGGTCTAAAAGCCTCCCAAAATTTGTTTGGGTTGAGAGCTAATCTTTTTTGGGATGAAAATCGGGTTGAAAATTCATCTATTCTGGCAGAAGATTAATTATTTTGTGGTTGAAAATGTAACTGTTTGGTTAAAAATCATACTTCTTTGTTAAGGATTCAACTATTTTTTAAAAAATTTATATCTTTTACGTAAATACAACGATCTTTTATTTAAAATAAAATTATTTTGCGGTTGACATATCAAAAATTGCACTTCTCGTTGAGAATTTATCTTTTTATATTGCAAATTCAAAGATTTTGTTGAAAATTGATTTTCTGTATATAAAAATTCAATTAAAATCTCGTATATATAAGCGTGCACTTATTTTCTGGATTAAGAACAAGCAGTACAGATTGGCGGTAGGAAGGATGATCCAATATTTACATTAAATTTTGTTTTGAAAACAAATTAGAAATTAATTTTGTAGAAAGTACCTCCCTTAAAGGAACATGAATCGCTTCTCGGAGAAGCTTGAACTTTTACGTCCAAAGTTTCTTATCGCCTCAAGCATATTAGTCTGATTAAGGAGCTGGCCTTTCTCCTGAGGGCGACTTCTTGTACAAATTCATTAATAATACGAGCAAATGAAGATAAATGAAGAGAAAATCAAAGATGCTACTCATCGGGATAATGAAATGCTAAACAAAAGATTGTTGACAAAGTCACATATAAAATATAATTTGATTTTTCAAAAAATGCTTTTATCACAATGTTTATTTGATGTTTCAAGAATTTTTTTAGAGGTTCATAACTCTTTAACATCCTTCAAAATTTTTTTAATTTCTTCATATCACTTGAAATTGTTGAAATTTATGTCAACCCCTGAGTAGGAATTTCCCAAGTGAGCCTACGATTCTCGAGGTTGAAAGGAAAATTAAAACTAAGTATTGGAAAATAATCTACTCATTGGTATTAAGTCAACTAATAAAATTTTTTGAGAGAAATTTATTAGTTTATTCACAATGTGCGATTGAACGTTTCGGCATCGTTTTATTAACAAATTAATCTTTTGTTTTTAATAAACAAATTCCTAATGAATGAGCTTCTCTCAGAACTAAATTGATCTTTCTGACCAAAAGTGATTCACAATCATCTTCAAAGGCATTTAGATACATCAAACTTAAAAAAAAACATAAATAATAGAAATTGTTAATAAAAATGTATTTGAAAAAATGTCCCAAATGGCCTTTTCATCGTCCCCTTAAATTTTCATCAATTTTTCATATATATTTTACAAAAGAATAATTTGTTAAGGCGCATCATAAGAATAGATAATCGGTTCTGAACTTTGAGGCCGCACGGTTGAATATTTTTCTCTAATTTTTTGCAAACGTCATCTAGATAATCATATCTCGAAGCAGAGAGAGCCGGATTTTTTGGATAAAATGTTTATATTTTGTTTAATAATCAAAAACGTAAGAACAATAGCAGTGACGCTCAGTGTTAGGTGTCTCTGCATCAACTTTATATCTCTGCATCAACTTTGTGTCATTTATCCCTAAAGATAATAAGTTTTGACGACTGATAGGGGAAACAATGGTTTATACAAATAATAATTGTTTAAACAATTCAAAGCTATTTGAAAAATACTTGGGAACCCTTCACTCATGGTTTAAAAATTATTATAAAAGGGCATTGGGGGTCTAAATTGAAAGTTGTTGGCTGGAAATTATTCCTTGAACAGTCTTTAACAGGTGACTATACTTTAATTCACTAAAAGTTTATAAAAATGCTTCTTTCTCCCATTTTTTCAATTCAGTAATGATATATATCTTTAAAGTACGTATTTATTTATTTTGATCTTAATTAAAAATGTGACTTTAGAGAACGTTTTTGGTTCTACTACTACGTTTTAAAAATGGTGTTTGCACCCTTTCGGAATTCCACCCTTCAAATATTCCAAATTAGAAAAAAGTTTTTATATTTCCAGTCTGTTCTTCATTTTCATAAATCTTGTTTTCACTTTCTTGTAATTACATAAATGAATTAATTCTGCTAATTAAAATTGAATTAATTAATGATTTTATGAAGTCAGTTTTTTATGACAGACCGTAATATGATAATAATGGAAGGGTCATTCGTTCCGGCTAATTCGAGGATAATCAAAGGATGCAGAAATATTCAAACATTGTAAATAAGAAAATGCATTTTTCTCAAAAATTATTATAGCGTGATTTGATATTAATGAGTAGATAATTTTCCAATGCTAATTTTTTATTTTCTTTTCATCGTAAAAATTTAAAGGCTCGCTTCGGAAATTTCTACTCCCCTTGAAATAAAATTTAATTTATTTTGCAAAGTAAAAATCATTTCAAATCTCTTAATTATTAATCCTTCTCTAAAAAAAATGTATGGCTCACTATTGTATGACACTATTGTCCCTTGTCCTAAATGCCGATGGGGTAGTTTTGAAAACTCGATGGAAAGAATGTTGCCGAATTCACATACATTTTTTTGCATAATGAAACTGACAAAAATGTAAGATTTATAAATGTAAAATTTCATTATTTGACCAAAGTCAGACATATTTCGCAAAATTCAAATTTGTGTTTGACATGAGCAAAAGTAACTTTTTTATCAAATATCAATCAAAAGTTGTATTTTTGCAGCAGGTGAATAATTTCCATTTTTCAACGTTTTTATTGCAGTATTTGTGTGTATGTATACCATTAAGCCATTTCCCTTTCGGGGTAGGCGTGACACTACCCGATTCGGCTAGTGTTTCTAGGTTGATAACTTGTAGTAAATAACTACAAGTGTGGGCTCACCACACCCACAATGTGCCAACAGCACTCAGTTTTCTCGAATGGTCACCCATCCAAGTGCTAACCGCGCCCAACGCTGCTTAACTTCAGTGATCTGACGAGAACTGGTTTTTTCAGCGTGGTATGGCTGTTTTTGAAATTGAAATAATTGAATTGAATAATTGAAATTGAAATAATTATTTTGGAAAACGAAAACTTACTCATGAGGACAAATTTTAAACAAATTATGTTTTTAGTTAGAAAATAAATTTTAAACAAATTATGTTTTCAGTTGGATTAATTTTTAACCAAGAAAAAGGAAATTTTCAACGAAAAGGTTCAAATTTTCACCAAAGTGATGAATCTTTGGTGGAAAAATAAATTCCTAACAAAAAGAGTAATTTTTGATATTTTCACCAAAAAATACTATAATTTTCATTCGAGAGCAGTTGAATTAAACCAAAAAATAAGAACTTTAAATAAATTATTTGAATCCTTAACCAAAACAGACTAATTTGCAAACCAAAAAATAAAATAATTTTTTATAAAAAAGATGAATTTACAACCCAAAAATATGCATTTTCTACTAAAATAATTCAAATATTAACCCAAAAAAGACGAGAAGAGAAGTTTCAAAAAAAATATCAATTTCCTAAAAAAAAGGAATAGTAAAATTTTTGGTCAAAAACTTTATTTTCAACAAATGAGAATGAAATTTCAACCCAATAGTTAAATTTGTAAGCGAAAAAATTAATTTTTATGGGAAATAATGAATCTTCAACCAAAAAATTAATTTTTAATACAATAGTTGAATTTTCAATCCAAAAGATAAATTTTTCACCAAAAAGAAAAATGTTCGACAAAATAGTTAATTGATAATAAATAATGTTAATTTTTAATGAAGAAACTAATTTTCACTAAACGAAATGAATTTTCCACAAAATAGTTAAATTTTTAAGCGAAAAAATCAATTTTTAACGAAAATCATGAATCTGCAACCAAAAAAAAGGAATTTTAATACAATAGTTGAATTTTCAATCCAAAAGATGAACTTTTTACGAAAAAAGGAAAATTTTTCCAACAGCATAGTCAAATTTTCAACCAAACAGATGAATTCTCAACTCTAAAGATTAAATTTCAATTTTTAATATAAAAAAAAAACTAATTTTCACTAAAAGAAATTAATTTACAACCAAAAAGATTAATTTTCTATCAGAAAAGAATAATTTCTGCCGGAATACATACATTTTTAACTAAATTTTAAATTTTTGAACGGATAGTTCAATTTTCAACCAAAGAACTTAAAACCCTAATACTAAATTTTAACCCAAAGGATGAATTTCCTACCAAAAAGTTTCGATGGAAATTGTATTTAAATTTTTAGTTAAAAAAATTAATTTTTAATAAAAAAGACTAATGTTCAACCGAAGACATTAAATTTTAACCAAAAACAATAATTTCCCAGCAAAAAAGAATAAGTTTTTACAAAAGACATGAATTTTCAACCAAAATTTTTAATTTTTAATGGAATTTTCAAACTTATAGTTGATTTCTTAACAAAAAAGGTGAGTTTTATACCAAAAAAGACCAATTTTCAACAAAAAAGATGTATTGTTAACTAAAAAAAATACGTTTTTCTTAACAAAAAATAGAATTTTTTAATTTTTTGTTAGAGAAATAAGTTTTTAAGCAAATAAAATCAATTTTAAACTAAAGAGTTAAATTTTCAACCAAACAAATGAATTTGCTACGAAAAAAATTAAATGTATCAAACCAAATTTCAATAAAAAATTTAGTTACAATTTTACTTCAAAAAATGGATTTTTAACGAAAAAAGCTAATTTTCAACCAAATAAATGAAGTTTCAATCAAAAATATTAACTAGTCACCGAGAAGATTAATTTTCTACCGCAAAAGAGAAAGTTTTAAAAAATGCAGAAATTTTCAACCAAATAGTTGAATTTTCAGCTGAAGAAAATAAATGTTCAACCAAGGAGCAAATAGTTGAATTTTCAGATACAAAGAATAATTTTTAAAAAATGTTAAGAAAATAGTAAAATTTTGAACAAATAAAAGATTTTTTAACGAAAATGATGCATCATCTATCAAGAAAGTAAATTTTTAAGAAAATAGTTCCACTTTCAACTAAGCAGTTCATTTAAAAATTATTTATTAATTATTTATTAATGTAAATGTTATGAAATTCCCTAAAATTCTTCGAAATCTTTGGAATCGCTAGGAATCCCTTAAAATTTCATTTAATTCATTTTCTAAAGTTCACTAGAAATATATCTTGATATCTTTAAAAATCCGTTTAAATTTTTTATATCTCTCGAAATCTTTTCGATTTCCTTGCAATCTTTGAAAAACTAAAAAAAACATTTCCAAAAGTAGGATTGTATCACTTGAAATCTAACAATCTTTCCAATCCCTGAAAATCATTAAAGATTGATCAAAATCTTCCAAATACCTTAAAATCCCTTGAAATCCTACAAAAATTCTTCAACAACCCTTGGCATTTTTTTATAACCTTGAATTCTTAGAAATTTCATTGAAATTCCTTTAAATTCCCATGATTTTTTCTAAACTCATTTTGAACCTACTGAAATCAATGATTTTTTCCTATTTTTTAATTGCTTTCAGTTTACTTGAATTTTTACGAATTTCATCGAAGTCTACAAATTTCTCTTGAATTCTTCTAAATTCACTCAAATTTTAATAAAATCAACACAATTTTCGAAAATTTTCAAATTCATTTGAAATATTTCGAATTTAACTTTAATTTCTATGAAGCCTGACGAATTTAGCCTGAAATCGTTAAAATTCGCCTGGAATTCTTATAAATTTTATCTAATTTATTTAAATTACTTGAAATTAAAAAAATCAAGAAATTAAAATTTGGAATTTGTTCTATACCATCTATAACATTTCCTGAATTAAAATTGTGACAAGATTAGAATTTTGGTCTTTATATATTAAAGATCAAAGAAAATAAAAAATGAGGCCGCGAAATCTCAGGAAAGAGTCAGAAAATTTTGAAAATGAATTTTAATGAAGTTATTTAGCAAGGATTTTTTGCTATGAATCGATAACATTTTATAATTATTTACCCAAACTTAATTAACAAATGCATTATTTGGCTATTTGTCAGTATTTAAACTTGTTTTTCTTATGTAATCAAGTGTTAATAACACATTTTTTAACTCTTTTTGATAGTTCGATAACGATTCACTATTTTTATTTTTATTAACAATGTGATAAACAAATTTTTCTCGGCTAATGCATGTGTGAACAAAATTTTTTTTTCTCGTGGAATATAATGAAAATTACTTAGCAATAATTCCTTGCTATAAGTTGATAAAAATTGATGATTTATTAAAGAAACTTGATTACTACTTAACTCGAACGATCAAAAAAAGTTGAACAATGTGTTATTAACAGTTGTTTACACACACAAAAAACAAGTTTAAATGCTAAAAAATAGCCAAATAATATATTTGTTAATTATTCCGTGAAAAAAGCGGTATTTTATTTATAAATACATAAAATGATGAAAATTTGTTTGAACAATTGTTCTTTACAGTAATAAATTGTTTTCTGTTATCAAAATGTTCTTAAAAATTCAGAACTCAGTTATTTACTGTTAATTGCATCGAAAAAAGGAAGTTAGACCTCCAAAAATAGCCAAATAGTGAATTTGTTAATTAAGGTGGTTTAAAAAATTATTAACTTCCATTTGGTGACCAAATATAATACTGAGATTTTATTTCCATGTAATATATGACTGATTCCATAGAAGAAAAAACTTTATTCCATCAAAAATATCTGATATGGATATTTTTTTTGTAAAAATTGCTTTTAAAATAGCAAATTATTGATTAACTTTTATTAATTCAACAAAAAAACTCCTTTTGTCCATAAATTGTTCAAATTTAGTGCGAATTAAGTGACGAATCGCCGCCAATCCTCACAAAACTATTTTCATTCACTTATTTGTTTAGCAATGCATTGCAATGCAAATGCATTGCTATTGGACATCTTTTTTCGATAGTTTCTTTGAGTTCTTTAGCTATTTTTTATGGAATCAAAGAATTTTTTAAATACCGGTATACTTTAAAAGTCAAAAATTTTTTTCTCATCTTTGTTATTAAATAAACAAAAAGTAAACTAAAATTTAAAAATCGTTCATGACAGTTCGATGCGAAATTTTATTATCTTTCATTCAAAAAAAAAGTTGAAATCGGATAATAATTGTCTTCTGAAAATCAATTGGTCCACGGACGTTTCTTTTTGCCCCACTGTGAGTCGTACTGAATATTGTTCCAAATATTTTGATGGAAACCTTTCAGAAATTCTTTCTGTGTAACTGCTGATGAATTCAGATGACTTTCATCATGAAGTCTCCAACTCTTGCATAGTTCCCCTAATTCTATTGATTTTAAAGGCTAAGAAGCCTGTTTCTTTAATCTAAATTTAAGAAAATACGAAGCACTGATTTCCACATTCACCTTTCTTAAAAACGGTGCTCTTCCTTGATCATGATTTATATATACTTGAATAGCATGGGGTCGGAACAAGTGCTACTTCGCACGTAGATTCCAGTTTCCAATCTTCTTAGGGATGCACTGCCAGTTTCAAGGGACCAAAGTTTACCTTACCCCGTTTTGCATCGTCCCTTTCCTGGATTCGATGAGACGACACCAACAGCACTAAGACTCTTCAGTCTTCACTGCTACCTGTAACTGCTTTATATGTTGCTTTCGAGGCGATTCAGTACTGCTCACTGCTTTCTGTGTATTCGGCTCTAAGTGGAATTTATCGGTTGCTCCAGAAAGAACCTAGAAGGGGGTTTGGGGGTGGGGGGGCTCCTCGTAAAACACAAACACAAGCGCCTGTCTGGCTTCCAAACTACATTCTCGCACCACTTCCTCACGCCACTTCCTCATGCCATTTTCTCATGCCACTTCCTCATGCCACTTTCTCCATTCCTTGGATTGCGATTGAGCAAGTTTTGTATTATTGAAAGGAAAGAAGAAAAAACAGATTTTCGCTCCTTCATTAACGGTAAATAAGCAAGCTCCTACCATAGAGTATTTACGGGTGAAGGATTTTTAATTTTGGATGGAGTGGCACTTCAAAATGTCATATTTGGAAAAATTTGAAATAATTGGACGCAGAAGAGACAGGTTTCGAGGGAGAGTGGTCTAACATTCCCTGTAAAAAGGAGAGCATTAAAATGGATTATATGGCATTGAAAAAATTGTACACTTCAATGCCTATAAATCAACACAAATTCCGTTTTTGTCCGAATGTTGATTTAACGGCATTCGAATGCATTGATTGTATTCGATATATCCGGTCGGAAAAAGCATTAAATGGCATTCGACTTATTTGGTAATTCAACAGCATTGAAGGGCATTAGTTCCATTCTATGCCTTCGATCGCTGAAGGCATTGCATGGCATTAAACTGATACGGTCATTCAAGTGCATTTAATGGCATTAAATCAGTGGCATCACAAAGAAGCCACTTTATTGCCATAATTTTGTTGTGTGATTCAAAATTATTCTAACGAAAACTGTCTAATGCCATGAAGCGCATTCGGACAAAAACGGAATTTGTTTGGATTTATAGGCATTAATGTGTACGATTCTTTCAATGCCATATAATCTACTTCAATGCGCTCCTTTTTACAGGGTTTTCTGTTTTGAATTATCATGCCCTCTCCCCTATTTGTTTTAATTAAAACAAAAACACGTATTGTTTTGTTTTGAAAATAATTAATATTAAGGGGTTCCGCCAATCCCATATTGCTTAACACGTAGGGTAAAGATGGCATATCAACAATTGGGATCTGAAATCATGACGTCACAGCGTCACGTGATAGGCAATATGGAGGCTTTCATCTAGTTTTTACGATAAATACATTGGACACATATCCTTGAAAAGTGGACAATTTTCTATCTGTAAGTGAGTTTGAGTACACTTTCCACATAAAAATACCTTAATTAAGTAGAAAGTGAGATTTTACTTAAAATAATATAAATGAATGATATACGAAACATAACATAACTACATAACATACTACATTTGGCCACCAGTTGGCGTATCGTTGTATTTCAGATCCCAATTACTACCAGTGAATTTTAAATTAATAACTTGTTTTGAATTTCAAGCTTTCTGGCGCGCTCACTACTATAGGTTTCAAAAATGTTGACCTCTCTACAAAAGTTTGATTAAGTCAGTGAAAAAAAATCGCTCAAGAACGTAACAAACTTCACTGCAAAGATAATTTTATTGCGAACAACTTCTCTATTCATGACACCGTCATACATTAATTACAAATGAAGTGGCAGTTGAGTGAAGGTACAAAAACACGGTCAACAGCGTCAATTTCACGACAGTGAACTTTCACGCGTTAAATTTTGTTGAAAAATCAGTATAAATAAGGCGCAAAAAATCAGGCAAATTCCTTGACATTTTCTGTAAATGCAAGTGTCATAAAAATTAAAAAATTTAAATAATTGTAGCTTACAGAGTTAATTATAGAGGAGGACCTTATCTCAGCTCCAAATTGTGATAGAAAGCTCAGGTAAAGCTTGAAATAAGTAAAAAAATTCAAATAATACAATGAAATAAGAAATGAAGTTTCAAAATTATTAAATAATTGGTTATTGTCAATTATTTTTTCTACGTTTTTTTTCCGGCGCGCATAAAAGGTGTCATCAGTATCAGTTTCAGTCGAGGGTCACTATTCGGCACTTTCCCCAACTACCTGATGACCATCATTTGGGAAAACTGAAAAAAAAAGCCAAAGGCGTAGGAAACATGAATTTAACTTCTGATGCTGACAGTTCCACTCCTGGAAAATAATAAACTTTCAGAGGAAGATAAAAAATATTATTGGAGATAAATGATTGCATAAGATGAAAATAATAAATACCGAAAAATCAAACACTTGAGCAATTCCAGGTCAACTCATCTGAAGAATTTCAACTGTTAGTTATTTTGATGAAAAGTCTTGTATCCGTTTTCTGAGGTGTTTGAAAAAAATAATGAAATGATTATTAAAAAATGTTAAAAATTTGTCGACGACTCGGAAATTCGAACAATTTATCCTCCCGACTTTTGTCGATGAAAATAAAATTCTCCGAATTATAGCATTTGTAAGATTAAAAAAAACAAACGAAAATTACAATTTTAAGCCAAACAACGCACGATATGAAAAAAAAGCCAGGAGGAGAAAAATGTTTCTTTTTTAAAGTTCTGCAAGATAATGGTAATAACTTTTTGAATTTTCTTGAAAAATCGAAAATTCAAATTTTGATCGCACAAAAAAATAATTACGAAAAAAGATGAATTGACAAAAATTATGCGCCCAAAAAAGATCTACAAATTTGGTACAAATCACTTTTGAATAGGACGCATAATTCTTCTTTTATTCGTGAAAAACAACATTAAAAATAAAAAAATTAAATTTTTGGACAAATGACACAAGCTACGGAAAAAATGAAGAAACAAACGTTGTTCTCACCCAACAGCTACAAATTTGTTATAGTTGATGTTGATTTTAATGCTTTATATTCGAAATTTCTCTTATTTTTAATTTCAGTTTATATATTTCTAATTAAAAATTGTGCAAGATTTAGGATTAAAAACTCGACTTTTGACCTTTAAAATCATTCAAAACTTAAGAATTTTTATTTCTACGTCTTAAAAATTAAATTCAAATTGAGTTTTTGAATCCGAATAATTTTAAATTGTTATTGTTCGAAATTGTAGGACTTTGAATTGTACATTTTCAGGTTTGAAGAGTTTTTTTCTGTAACATGGAAGACTTTTGATCTGCAAAGTTACCGAAATTCAAGAATTTCTAGTTGTACCTCCCTACAATTATTCTATTTTTATGTTCTACAATTAAACATAATGCAATTTTTATGTACTACAATTAAAGCTTCTGTGATTTTTGTGCTTTATATTAGAAAAGATCTTCAATTTGAAAAATGTAGAATTGAAAAAATTGACTATTGATCTTCAAAATCATCCAATTTAATATTTTTAACTATACACCCTATAAAATTGATGGGGTTTCAATTTTGTAAATTTGTCATTAAGAATTATGCAAGTTTTAAGTTTTACAATATTAAAAATGCTGTAATTTTGATGATTTGCTTTCGAAATTTCTTCAATTGAGAAGTTTTAAAATTCAAAACTTGATTTTTGATCTTCAAAATCATCAAAATTAAAGAATTTCTATTTATACATCTCTAAAAGTAAAATGCTCTTAGTTTTTAAAACTAACAATTGAAAATTATGCAATTTTCAAGTTTTACAATTGAAATTTCTGTCATTTTGATGCTTCGTATTCAAAATTTCTTTTATTTTTCAGATCTAGCTTTGAAAAATTGCTTATTGATCTTCAAAATAATACAAATTTAAAAATTTTTATTCTGCACCTTTAAAATTGAAGACTTCAATTTTGTAAATTTATAATTCAAAATTATTCAAGCTTTAGGTTTACAATCATTAAAAGTTCTGTTATTAAAAATTCTTTCGAAATTTCTTCAATTTGGAAGATTTTGAATTAAAAACTGAACTTTTCATTTTCACAAAATCATAAAAACTTAATAATTTCTATTTATACATTTATCAAACTAGAGTAATTTCATATTATTTCAAATCTTAAAATAATTTCTCATTGTTCGAATTTGTAGGACTTTGAATTCAACATTTTTTTAATTGAAGAGTGTTTAATTTTTAAATTTTACAAGTAAATGTTCTGTCATTTTCATGATTTAAATTTGAAGTTTCTTTCATTTGTGTTGGCGAATTTCAAATTGCAAACATCTGCAAAATGGATCAGTTTTTAGTTTTGAAGAGAACAATTTTGAAAATTGGAAAAAAAAGTTTGAAAAATATTTGAAAATTTGTGTAATTAGCTCAAAAAATAGGAATGTATAGAATTTCCGCTGATAATGTCTTTGTAATGTTTGGAAAAAATTATGCATTTCATATAAAAATAAGAAAGGAAATGGGCGTAAATGTTTATATTAATAACAAAATGTAATAAACAAAAATGAGTTTAATCAACTGCCATTTTCTTAATGATTAAAATCAATATTTTCTACGCCTTTGGGCAATTATAAAAAGTTGCACCCGTATTTATTTGCAGGCATCTGGAAGAGTTACTGAATTGGGACTGAATGGGAGAGACTGAATGGGAACCCTGAAGCGGACAATTATGGTTGGGTATATTGCCTGGATCAGTTACACTCGCCGCCCCCAAGCGACAGAAAAAAAGCCTAGAAAAAATAATTGACAATAACCCATTATTTAATAATTTTGAAACTTTATTTCTTATTTCATTGTATTATTTGAATTTTTTCACTTATTTGAAGCTTTACCTGAGCTTTCTATCACAATTTGGAGCTGAGATAAGGTCCTCCTCTATAATTAACTCTGTAAGCTACAATTATTTAAATTTTTTAATTTTCATGACACCTGCATTTACAGAAAATGTCAAGGAATTTGCCTGATTTTTTGCGCCTCATTTATACTGATTTTTCAACCAAATTTAACGCGTCAAAGTTCACTGTCGTGAAATTGACGCTGTTGGCCGTGTTTTTGTACCTTCACTTAACTGCCACTTCATTTGTAATTAATGTATGACGGTGTCATGAATAGAGAATTTGTTCGCAATAAAATTATCTTTGCGATGAAGTTTGTTACGTTCTTGAGCGATTTTGTTTCACTGACTTAATCAAACTTTTGTAGAGAGGTCAACATTTTTGAAACCTATAGTAGATGACTTACGTTTTGAGTTTGTATCTATTTGTGTTTGTTTATCTATATGCTTTCCACATACTCTAAGTTTTCTTAATATTTAGCTTTCATTTTACAAAGCAGCTGTTCGTTTTATCGATCATAACCAACAACTCAATGTTGTGTTCGTTTCTGTCTTCGTTTTTTAAAATTTTTTTTTGTTTTTGTTTATTTAACATGTAATTGTATTAGACGGGTTAGCAGTGGCGGATTTAACAGGTGGCAAAAGCGCGCTTGCCCACTGGGCCCCCCCGACTTTCTATGGAACACCTGACACAACATAATTTTCTAGCCCCCCCCCCTCCCCCTAAAGAAATTTTGCCCACTGGAACTTTTTCTTTAAATCCGCCACTGCGGGTTAGCCTCCATTTTTTCAGGAGGTTAAACGATATAATGACTTAATTTTGACTAACTGACATTATCGCCGTTTTTTTTGTTTACACTATGAAACAGGTAATTCTTCCTCTTAATTTCTGGACGATAAACAAAATATTGTACTCGGGTTACCATTTATTACATTCTCATCTAGAGAAGGTATTAGATTTGTCTAAAATTTGACCCCCCCGGTTTTTGTCAAATGTCCACGTTTTGAGGCCCCCTGAACCCAAAAACCCGGTTTTTACGAATCTGTCTGTCTGTATGTATTTACGTATGTGTGTATGTATGTAGATTTTTAGACTTGTAGCACGATAACTTTTGAAAGAATCAACCTATGGGATTGGGCTTTGGTATACTCTTCAAGTGTCCTAAAATAAAGGTCAAGTTTGTTAGCCAGCCATTTTGGACAAAAATTCAAAAAGTGAGCACATTTTAAAAATTGTTCAGAACACTTTTTTTCAATATTAAGAAATGCTATGGACGGATATCCATAGTACTCAAAAAGGCGAGAAAAATCTTCTTATGACATTTTTCGATAAAATAAAAATTTCCAGAGATACAGCATTTTTAAAATCCAAAAAAAGAAACGAAATTTTACATTTTCAGCCAAACAACGCACGATACGAAAAAAAGTCAAGACAAGAAAAGTGTTTCTTTTTGCACGCCCTACAAGATTATCACAACGACTTTTTGAATTTTCTTGAAAAATCGAAAGTTCACATTTTTTGCACAAAAAATAATGAAAAATCCCAAAATTTCATTTTACGGTCAAACTATGCTAGATAAGACAAATGGTAATCACACAAAAATTGTGCACTCAAAAAAGATCTACAAATTTGTTATTGATCACTTTTTGACGGGATCTGTAGTTTTTGTTTTATTCGTAAAAAATAACATTAACAGTGAAAAAATCCGCCCGATAAGCGGGCACATTCTCATCAAAACTTTGCTTATTTACTTTATTTTTCATCTCGTATGTGTTTTTTCACAATATTTCACTGTTTTTATATTCTCAATACTATTTTTAACGATTGAAACAATAAAATAAAATAATAATTCAAACAACTTATGACTGAAAATCTGACTTTTATTTCAGAATGCATTTTGATCTTTGTTTACTAAAATAATTGCTCTGAAAAAATGCGACTATTACATTTATATTTAAGTAGACGAAATAAATAATATACATACACATACTAAAAAAAAAGAAAAAAAAAAAAAAGTTATTGGTTCCTCGTTTAGAGGTGGACCAGGAATGGGCAGATGGAAACATATGCACTCTTATCTAATACAACGCTGCTGAAGGCTGGTGACCTTCTCAGCATAAAACATCAAACAATTGCGACTCTCTCTCGGTTTCTTTACCTTTTCCTCCCCCCCCCCCCCAGTAAACGAAGTTTTGGTGGGACTGACGTTACAACTAGACTCTCAACCATACGACGAATCGCTACTTAACTTGGACATGATATCGGCTCGCAAAACAAATTTCGCGCATAAAGGTGATAGTTGGGTGTACAATCTAAACATGAATAATACAAACAATAAAGTAGCCTCGGAATGGACTGAAACTTGGATTGACGAAATGCATACACACGGTAAATGTAAAGTTCGAGTTTCAGGCGATGAATGGAGACTGGGTGTTTGGAATGCTAGAGGAGTGAATGATCTTAAGATAAGAGAATTACGAGAAACTATGCGCGTAAGGAAGCTAGGTATTTTATGTGTACCTGAGACAAAGAAAAAGGGATGCGAAAGTAGAAACATAGAAAACGGGTTGTTGAAAGGCGGTTTTGAAATATGGCTAGGAGTAGATAGGGAATCACATGGTAGTCAAGGGGTCGGTTTGATTATGAATAAAAAAGCAAGACAGCATCTCAAAGATCAAGGATATGTATCGGCCAGATTGCTGTGGGTGAGAATGAAGGTAGGAATCAGAAGATTATTTATCATAGCGTGCTACGCCCCAGTTGACAGTGATCCGCGAGAAGTCAGAGACGCCTTCTGGGACACTTTAAATGATACAATAAGTACTTGTGATCAAGGTTGAAAGGCGGTTTTGAAATATGGCCAGGAGTAGATAGGGAATCACATGGTAGTCAAGGGGTCGGTTTGATTATGAATAAAAAAGCAAGATATATGTTCCAAAAACGACTTAGATACTTTTTTTTTCGCCTTTTCAGATAGTTGGAAAAAAATCTTTCTGATTGTAGGATTTATTAGAAAGATACGGAAATATACGCTGAAGTAAAGGAATTACCTTCTTCATTCTAAGTCAAATACAACTTTAGTCATTTTTATCTGAAGAACATTGAACGTAACATATGGTCTTTGGGAAGCGCGACGACTAGCTCAAACTTTTGGGTTTCTATTATACGATGAACAGAAACGAGCGTGAAGCGCGAGGTTCACATAATGTTTAAACGAAATATCGAGCGCGAAGCGCGAGTGTCTTGATGAGAATGTGTTCCTTAAGGTCAATAGAACCTTAAGTAAATTAGTTATTCTTTTTATGTAAAACTGACATAATTAAACCAAAAGCAGGTTATAACGATGAAGCTTACTAAGAGAGTATTAGCCCGCGAAGCGCGCAATAGCGAGCACGCGAAGTGTGAAAACCTAGACGACAAATGTGTCCGAGCGCGACAGGTGCGCGCCCTAGGCGCGCTGAAACTTGCGAGCGAAGCGAGCCGCGCGCGAGTTTGAAAGGATTTCAAAGACTTTGAAATATTTTAGGGTATTTAAAAAGATTTGAAGGCATTTTCAAGAAATTTGAACAATTTCAGGGGATTTCAAAGGGGTTTAATAATTTTAAGGGATTTTAATATTTTGATGGATGTCAAAGAATTTATTCACAAGAAGTGATGGATTGCGTAGGGTTTCAAAAATTTCAAGAGTTTTTCAAATATTTTTTGTAATTCATTTGGAATTCACCCTGAATTCTTATTAATGTATCCTGAATTATTTTAAATCCATTTAAATTCGTCCTTTAAATTCGCTGCAAATTTACTGAAATCAATGAAATTTTTTTTATTTTTTAAATTATTTCCCATTCATTTGAATTCTTTTGATTGGTTTTGTAGTCACTAGTCACTTTTTTGTTGGAAATTAGTAGGCTGTTGAAGATTTTAAGAGATTTGAAGTTATTTTTTGAAATTCACCCTTAATTCTTATTTCACTTGTATTTTTCTATATTTACTCAATTCTTCTTCTTTATTCATAATGTGTCCCCTAAGGGTTTACCTGACCTCCGTTTCTTACAAGACCATCTACAAACTTTATATTATCTTATCCTTACTATTTACAAATATTTACAAAAATTTACATCAACTCTTATATCTATTTACTTACTTCTATATTAATCTAGCGCCAATTTACTGTCGGAAGAGTGAG
>CAKNYM010048203.1:71551-85475 GCA_932195095.1 Andricus curvator
AAAACAAATTTGACGATTTCACTAGAACAAATTTGGTAATTTCTCAAGAAAAAATTCAATTATTCTTTGAAAACAAATTTTGTACTTTCTCAAGAACAAATTGGATAATTTCTCAAGAGCAAATTTGGTCATTTTTTAAGAACAAATTTAGTAATGTCCCAAGAACAAATTTCTTAGGAACAAATTTGGTGATTTCTCGAGAACAAGTTTCGTAATTTCTTCAAAACAAATTTTTAATTCTTCAAGAACAAGTTTTGCACATTCTCAAGAACAAACGTAATTTCTCAAGAACAAATTTTTTAATTTCTCAAGAACAAATTTTGTAATTCCTCACAAACAAATTTGGTAATATATCCATAACAAATTTGGTAATTTTTCAAGAGCAAATTTGGTAATTTCTCAAGATCTAATCATGTAATTCTTTGAAAATAAATTTTGTGATTTCTCAAGAACAAATTCAGTAATTTCTCAAGAACAAATTTAGTAATTTCTCAAGAACAAATTTGGTAATTTCGCAAGAACATATTTTTTCCCTGCACGAGTATAGGGAATAAGAGAAGGAAATACCATAAACGCTCCCAAGTCGAAGAAAGGACTTCTGCATCCGTTTGCAGCTAGCAAAACCAGCAGCGTAAATTCTTGGGAGGTTGTCGGTGATAATGAAAGCGGTGATTGGCATACAGTCGATCGATTTGGTGAATGGTGCGAGCTCTGCTCTGAGGAATGCTTCCGCATGCTGCCAACTCAGCTACCCCGGTTCATCCGTTTCGCTCGGTTCACCTGTTTTGCTTCGATATATATTCCAAGCATCGAACCTGCAGGTTCAGCTTTATTCACCAACCAAATTGCAAACGAAAGTTTGACCAGAAACTATTGTCATATTCATTCTTCGAAAAACGAATTTAGCACTTTTTTGTGGTACTCTGTCTGACTTTTATTGACTTATGCTACTTGACATTTTAAACTGCTTATGGCCGAACAAAAACTGGATGTACTACTTGACACTCGTTAGGGCTTACTTCAAATTACTTTCACTACTTGCAACTGAGTATGGCTGACTTAAAACTGGAAATACTACTTGACACCCTGTCTGAAAAATCGAAAATGGCTTATACTACTTGAAATTCCTTGGGTTCACATAGGTAGGAGCCGCGCAAAAATTACGCAACGGTTTTTCAGAAATTTTAAACCACATACCCCCCTTTGTAAAGGTCCGTAAGTTTTACCCCTCCCCCCAATCTTACGGATTTTTTTTCGAATAAATTTTTTTGGTCAATACGAAGTAAATGAATTTTCAATGAAAAAATACGAATTCTAAAAAAATACTGGACATTTTAAGGTAGGTTCCGTGTCAAAAATCAGGCCCCTAGAAGAAAAAATGATGCCTTTAACTTTGAGAATTGAAATCATATTATCACTCATATTTTACGCAATAGAAAACATTTTTTAATTATGAAAAGTTTCAAATTTAGAAAAAAAGAACTATATTAGCAACAGTTTTTATAATTCTATTTTTTTTACTGTCGCTTGCTACAATTTTTAAAAAAATGGTCAAATGCTTTTAACTAAACAAATAAGTAAATAATCTTCAAATATATTTATTTGTTTAAAAAAATTTTGATTTTGAAAAAATTGTTTTAACGATTTCATCCATAGAAAAATTTGCTTTTGAAATTGAAAACCGTAGGTTTCCAGAGAATGTTTTCCCGGAAAAGGTAAGACATTATTTATTAAACTGCAACCATTTTTTTTCAAATTGTTAAGAAGCAATACTAAGGTTATATTCAATGGGAAAATTCATTGTTAAAATAAATTTATTGTCATTTTTCAAATTTCTTCAGTAAAACTAACTTTTTTTTATTTGTTATGACGTCATCAATAATATTATTTTGAGTCATGAAGCCATAGAAAAAATATTATTTTAGGGACCTGATTTTTGGCAAAAATACTTTCAGCAAAACAAATTGAACAAAAAAGATCAATTTCCAACAGAATAGTTGAATCCTCAACCAAAAGAGAGTTTACAACCCAACAGTTGCACCGTTAACCAAAAGAATTTAATTTTCTACCGAAAAGGTCGGATTTTCAACAAAATACATAAACTTTTAACCAAATTGTTGATTTTTAAAACCAAACAAGATTAATTTTCAGCCTGAAATTTTATACTTGAATTTAAATTTAAAAATAGTTGAATTTTGTACTGAATAATAAATTTTCTACCAAATTGTTGAATTTTCAATCAAAAAAGACGAATTTTGTACTCAATATTTAACTGTTCAACAAAAAAGTTAATTTTCAACGAAACAGTTAATTTTCAAGAAAATTGTTAAATTTTCAGTTAAAAAATTAATTTTAAACAAGAAAACTAATTTTTAGCAAAATAGATCTATTTTCAACGAGAGATAATTTTTTAACAAAATCACTTATAAAAAAGATTCTTTGATTTATAGAAAATTTTTAGAAGTTAAATAAAAATTTATTTTCAAATCATTTTAATTTTTTTTTAAATTTTGTTTGTTTCAAAGAAATTTCTTTTGATTCAAAGATATTTCTTTGGGTCAAAGGAAAAGTTTTCTGTTTCAATGTAAATTTTTCTTAAAGTAGAAAAGAGTTTCTCAATTTTTAAGTTATTTTATATTACATTAAAAAAAATATGTTAAATGAAACAGTTTCTTTAATTCAAGACTATCATTATTATGGCTGATTATTAATCTTTAAAGAAAAAATTAATTTTGTAAAAAGTAGTTTAACATTATACCAACACGTTGAATTTAACCTAAAAATATATTTTCGAAATTCAAATATTTTAAGTTTAAAGCAAAGCAAAGATTTTAATTTTAAAGCAGAAACATTCAAATTTGACCAGAAATACGAATTTTCAACAAAATACTTGAATTCTCAACAAAACTGATTAACTAAATAGCTCAAGTTTCAACCATAAGAATTTATTCTTGGGCCAAAAAAGTAGAATTTTTAACCAATTACTTTAATTTTCAACCAAAAGGATTAATTTGTTACCAAAAAAGTCTAATTTTTAACAAAATATATTAATTTTCAACTGAAAAAATATAAATTTTTAACCAATAAGAAAGAAACAAATTACCAATAAAATATTTGAATTTTCAACAAAATAAAAGAATTCTTAATTAAAGTGATGAATCTTCAATTCAACAAAATAAATTTTCAATAAAACTAATTTAACTGTTGACGAATTAGTTGAGTTTTTACCAAATTGTTGAATTCTCGAGACAAAAATACAAATATTCTACAAAACAGTTAAATTTTGAACCCGAAAATGTTAAATTCAAACGAAAATGTTAATGTTTTACCAAAAAATATTAATTTTCAGCAGATAGTTTCATTTATAAGCATAAAAGATAAAATTTCTACAAAAAATATATATTTTTTACAAAGAAAAAGTTATAAATACTTCTAATAAGCAAATGAATTAACTAGTCGCCCTTTTATTGAGGAAATTCATTTTTTTAGCATTTTTATTTATTTTACTCTTAAGGGCAATATTCTAAGAATGAGTTGCTTTTGCAAATAGAGAATTTTCCTTTTCATCGTAATTTTTTAGTAAAAATTATTTAATTTTAATAACATTAGTCGCTGTACTAAACGATTGAAACTGCTTACTTTTTATTGGCCTATTTACCGAAGAGGACTAAGAGCTAAATATTTTTCAAAAATTGTTAAGATCGCAGCCAATGAAAATTTTGGGTCACCAATTTTTAATTATGACTGATCCCTTTATGAACCATTTCTGTTTACAATGGAAGATTGTCACTTAATTCGTGGATTCTGAAGCTTAAGCTTTATTGATTCAAGATAATTGAGTTTAAAATAAACGATTACGGCAAAAAAAAAATTTTCTTTTTTTGCTATTGCTCATTTCATAAAATTCTTTCTAGTAATTGTTTACAACAATCAAAAATGTTTTTGGGTGTCAATATATCCCGTTGAAGTATTATTATTATTGGGGGTCAAATAAACGATTCTGATAAAAAAAAATGGATTTTCTCTACCTAAAAGCACATTTTCACTGAATTTGTTTATTTCAATTGTTTATAACAATTACAAGTGTTATCAAGTGTAAAAATATTTAGGGGAATCTTTGGTTGTAAAGTAAAATATTGCGCTAAGAAAACAAATTTTTTATATCAATGAATGAAGCAAAGTATGTAACCAAATATGAAAGATCATTGCCTAAATAACAAGTAATTTTTTTCAAAAATCGACTCAAAACAGTTTTTTGAAATTTAATGAGTTTTAATTTTTTTTTAAGAAGGTAATCGATCCAGAATAGTATGCTCTTGATTTTTTATAATAGGCCTAATTCTTTTTTGCGTAATCAACTAGAAATTTCTTGCCAGAAAATGATGCTCTTATCTGATGCTCTTACCTGTTCGGATCCCAACGGAGCTAGACGGTCATTTCTTCACAACTTATGAAATAATAATCAATATTTGACAAATATTAATTTCAGCACTTGAAGACAAAAAAATTATCAGTATATTATTCAAAACATTTACTGGTAAAAAAACATAACATCAAAAAAATAAAACTATCATGTTCGAAAAATTAATCTTCCAAGTATAAGCTGAATGGGTGAGAGCATCAGACCGGAAATCTGAAACACCTGGATTTGGATCCCAGCGGAGCTGAACGCTCATTTTTTCACAAGTTATGAAATAATAATCAATAATCAAAAAATGTTGATTGTAGACGTAGTAGACAAAAAAAAAATTACATCGTATTATTTGAACATTTACCTGGTAAAAAAACATGATATTAAAAAAATATATGCAGTGAGATATTTCAATAACGATATTATAAATAATTATAAGGTTTTCATCAATACCTGTTTATAAAAATTTACACATAATGAACAGTTTTTTCACTATGAAAAATATGTGAGCGAATTATTGCGGGTAACAAAAAAATGACTTTTGTTCATTAGTATGCTTATAACAATATAAACATTTTTGTCGTTAAACCTACTATCAATTTTTATAATTTATTTTTCACCCTTATTTGTGACCTGTTTTGATGAGTTTGAGAGCCTTAATAGAAATTGTATCCCTGAAAATTAAAAAAAAAACCTTTGTTGTTAAATAACAAATTTTAGTCGGATTGAAATTTCAGCAGTAAATCGTTATTTCTGGGAGACTTAGAGCCATTTCTAAAAAAAACTCAAAATCGGTTTTCGGCCGACTTAAAAATACGTATACTACTTCCAATTTATTACGAGTGACATAAAATGACATACAGGACCGGCAGAAATTATCGATAATTGTCAACAAGCCTATTTTTTGAGCTTTTGCTAACGATCTTTGATTTTCGTAAAATTTGCATGCATTTTTTTTCATAATAGCACAAAATATGATAAAATTTTGAGCTCAATTAGCTGAAGTTGAAGGCAAAATATCAATTTAATAAAGAAATATTGCAAAAAAACTATAATATTTCAATGTGTTCGAAAAGTTGGAATAACTCTGGAAATAATTAACATTTGTCAAAGTTCTTTAGCTCATCCTAATATTTCTCCACAGTTTTTCAATAAATTTTTGAAATAATTTTAGCCCTTATTCCCTAAATTGTACCCTAGGGTCAAACTTGGTAAAAAAATCGCACAATTTCAAATGATGATTCTATACACCATGTGACTTGAAAACATTCGAAACAATAATATTTTTATAAATAATACTGAAGTTTATTAAATATGATAATCAATAGCATTAAAAAGAAACTTTTTAAAGTATTTACATATTTTTGAAATTTTATGACTTTTTTCGCCAATCCTAAGCGTAGGGCAGAATCTAGGAGAAAATTTCGAAAAATATCTTTATAACTTAGAAAAATACTATATATACAAAGAAAAAATTTGGTAATTTTGAAAGAAAATATGGTAATTTATCAATAACGAATTTTGTAATTCCTCGAGATCAAATTTTTTAATTTCTCGAGAATAAATTTTTTAATTTTTTAAGAACAAATTTTGTAATTTCTCACGAGAAAATGTTGTAATTTCTCAAGAACAAATTTTGTAATTTCTTAAGAATCATCAAAAACGAGTTTCGTAATAAAAAAAAATTGTAATTTCTTAAGAAAAAATTTGGTAATTTCTCAAGAACAAATTTCGTTATTTTCAACAAAGAAATCTGGTGATTTCCCCAGAACAAATTTGATAATTTCGCAAGAACAAATTTATTAATTCTTTAAAAACAAATTTCGTAATTTTTCAAGAAAAAAATTTGTGAATTCTCAAAAACAAACTTGCTAATTCTTCAAAAAGAAAATGTATTTTCTCAAGAACAAATTTGGTAATTTCTCAAAAATGAATTGAATAATTTTTCAAGAACAAATTTTTTAATTTTTCAAGAACAAGTTCTGTAATTTCTCAAAACCAATTCGGCACTTTATCAAGAACAAATTTTTTAATTCCTCAAGAACAAAGGTAAATGGTCCAAAGAAATTTGGTAATTGATATTTTTAAATTTTTTAAGCACAAATTTTTTTATTTCTCACGAAACAATGTTGTAATTTCTCAAGAAGAAATTTTGTAATTTCTTAAGAATTATCAAAAACGAGTTTAGTAATTAAAAAAAAATTGTAATTTGTTAAGACCAAATTTGGTAATTTCTCAAAAACGGATTTGGTTATTTACCAAAAAGAAATCTGGTGATTTCCCCAGAACAAATTTGGTAATTTGTCAAGAACAAATTTATTAATTCTTTAAAAACAAATTTTGTAATTTCTCATTTACAAAATTTTTTATTTGCCAACACTGAATTTTGTAATTTCCCCAGAACAAATTTGGTAATTTCTCAAGGACAAATTTGGTAATTTCTCAAAAATAAATTGAATAATTCTTCAAGAACAAATTTTTTAATTTTTCAAGAACAAGTTCGGTAATTTCTCAAAACAAATTCGGCACTTTATCACGAAAAAATTTTTTAATTTTTAAGAACAAAGGTAATTTGTCCAAAGAAATTTGGTAATTGGATTGTATTCACCACACGACTTGAATACATTCGAAACAATAATATTTTTATAAATAATACTGAAATTTATTCAAATATGATAGTCAATAGTATTAAAAAAAAACTTTTGTAAGTATTTACATAATTTTGAAATTTTACGACATTTTTCGCCAATTTTGACCGTAGGGCAGAATCTAGGAGAAAAGTTCTAAAAATATCTTCATAATTCAGAAAAATACTATAGATACTTACCTTCAAAATTAGTCCGAGACCTTTCAAAAATGTTAATCATTTTCAAATTTTTTCAATTTTTTTAAAACATCGAAATTTGACGTTTCTTTGCAATATCTTTCGATAAAATTGATATTTTGACATCCATAGTGGCGGACTCAAAATGGACTGTACTACTTAAATCCCATTATTATGTTTGCACCTCTCATGTCTGACCTTAAACGACTTATACTACTTGACACCTCTTATCACCGCTTTTTGTCTATTTAAAAATGATAACGTTAAAAAACTTTATTAATTTATTTTAATTATATCATGACAATAAGAATTTTTTTTAAACTGGAATGTGTCTAAACTTTCTACTGAAATTGAAAATATTTATTTTATAAAGGTGGATGAGCTGGCGAAGTAGAAATGGAATCTGAAGAAAGCCGTTTATGGAAAAGCAGATCAGGAAACCGGACATGCTTCTTATAAGATTTTCTCGAAAATCCGAGGGAATCCTTATATTAGCTCTCGATCCGGTACAGTGGTTATTTATGTGCAGCAGAAACTTTTTTTTAAGGCGTGCCAAAAATGAAGTCTGTTGAAAAAAAGTGTTCTGATTTTAAGAATGGAACTTATATTATTATTCATATTTTACGAAAGAAAAAACATTATTTTTTATGAGAAGAGTTAAAAACTTTCGAAAAATAGTTATTTCAATAATATTTTTTGGAACTGGATTTGGCTACTTGTCAATTTTTTATAAATTGTCGAATTAAAATAAAATGCGGCTCATTTTTGGGGGGTAAGCATTCCCTACTACTCTCCTGTTTCCAATTTTGAAAATAAGTGTGTAATCATCAAGTATAGTTTATTTAAATGTTTTCTTAGAAAATTTTTTTTCTAACAATTTCATTCACAGAAAACTTCACTTTCAAAATTGAATTTTTTTTCGAAAATTGATAGGCAACTATAGTAGGAAAAGATTTAAGTGCAAAAAACATTTTTTGGAATCTTTATTAATGACCTAAAACTTTTTAAGTCCTGTGAAATCTTGCAAAAACCTCACGAAGTTTAGGAATTGTTAAAAAAAATGTAATTCCTTAAAACATCCGTAAGCTTTAAACATTTCTTAAAATCATTCAAATTGTTCACAATTCCTTTAAATCTTTTTAATCTATGCAACATTTCTTGTTATCCATTAAAATACAATATTTAAGATCTTTGAAATCTTTTAAAATATCCTTGGACTGCCAAAAAATTTTTAAAATATTTTAAAATTTCTTAAAACGTCTGAAAGCTTTAAATATTCCTAAAAATCATTACAATCTTTTGCAAATCCTTCAAATTTTTTTAACTCTTGAAAATTCCTAGGACTCCTTGGAAATATTCTAAAATATTCCAAATCCTTTGAAATCTTTCAAAATACCTTTCAATTTTGTTAGCGCTTTATAATTCCTTGGTATCTTTTGAAATACCCTTGGAATGCCTGAAAATATTTTAAATATTTTAAAATTACTTGAAGGATTTAAATTCCTTAAAATCACTTATATACTTGGAAATCCTTAAAAAAATTGTAATCCATTTAAAATTTCCTCGGAATCCTCGAAAATACTCTAAAATATTCAAAATTCTTTAAAATCTTTTAAAATGCCGTAAAATTTGTTTAGCGCTTAAACATTCCTCGATATCCTTTAAAATATTCTTGGACTACAGGAAAATTCTTTAAATATTTCAACATATTTTTGAACGATGAGAATCTTCAAAAGTTCCTTATAAAATCTTTAAAATCTTCGGAAAATCCTCAAAATATTTTAATCTATTGCAAATTCCTTGGAATCCTTGCAAATGCCATAAAATATTTCAAATATTTGAAATCTTTCAAAAAACCTTTTAATTTTTTTAGCGCTTGAAAATTCCTGGACATCTTTCAAAATACCCTTGAAATACCGAAAAATGTTTGAAATATTTTAAATTTTCTTAAAACGTATCAAAGCTTTAATTCCTTAAAATTTTTTTAATCAATTGAAAACTCCTTGAAATCCTCGGAAACACCGAAAAATATTTCAAATCCTTCAAATTTTTTTAATCTTTCGAAAATTTTCGAAAATTTTTAAAATCTTCAAATCTTTTAAAATGCCTTAATTCTCGTGCAATTCTTTGGATTTCAGGAACATCTTTAAAAGATTTGAAAATTCTTTAAAACTTTTAAAAGCTTTTAAAATTCTTCGATATCATAAATATCCTTAGAAATTCCTTTAAATGTTATAAATGAATTGAAAATTTCTTGAAATTAAAATCCCTTCTAAATCTTAAAATCTATTGAAAATCTTTCAAATCTTTGAAACCTTTTAAAATACCGTCAAATCTTCTTTAGCTCTCGAAAATTCTTACGTATCTTTCAAAGTATCCTAGACTGCCGAAAAATATTAAAAATATGTAAACGAAACTTTTTAATGATTAAAAGCTTCGAAAATTCTTTTAAATCATTAACGTCTTTGGAAATTCCTTAGAAAAAGTTTTAATCTATTGAAAATTCCTTGGAGTCTTTGGAAATACCCTAAAATATTTAAAATCATTTCAAAGTTTAAAAATCTATCGAAAATATTTGAAAATCTTTTGAATCTTCCGAATCCTTTAAAATTCCTTAATTCTTGTGGAATCGCTTCGACTGTTGGAAAATCTATAAAATATTTTTAAATTCCTTGAAACGGCTAAAAAAGCTTTAAACATTTCTAAAAATCATTAAAATCCTTGGCAACTCCTTTAGATTGTTTTAATTGATTGAAAATTTCTTGAAATCCTTGTAAATACACTAAATTATTGAAATCCTTAAAAATCTTCTAAAATACCTTAGCAATTTTTTGAGCGTTTGAAAATTTGTTTGTATCTTTTAAAATAACATAAAATCCTTAAAAAACTTTTGAAATATTTGTAAGTCTGGGAAATCCTATAAAATCTTTTGAAATCCTTTATAATATCCTAAAATTTTATAAATCCTACGAAATCCTTTCAAATCTTTCAAAATTTAAGGAAATTCTTTAGAATTGCATATTAACCGAAATATTTTAAATTATCTTCAAATCTTAAAAATTTTACGAAATCTTTTAATACGTTCATTAATGATAATAATTAAACCGCTACAAGTCCTTTGCATAGAAAATAACGTAAGCTATTTTTCAGACAAGAAAAAAGAAGCCTAAGTTCGAAAACAGTCTAATTAAACTGCTTGATGGATTGATGAATTAAAATTTATTTATTTTCAGTTTTAAATACTTTAAATCTAGAAGAGCTCTAATGTTAAGAATGCTTCAATTTTGTTGTAAGATATTCAATACTTACATTAAAAATTTGTTTATGTATGATTTAAATTATATTCATTCAGAAAAAAGATCTCCTTTCGCTCCACTGGGATTCGAACGCCAGGTCAACTGATTGCCGGTCAGGTGTTCTAACCACTAAGCTACTAGAGAGATCGGAAGAAGAATCCTTTTTCTGAAACCCACTTTTTTTGCAAGATGTTATGTTTTAATACAAGTCAATTTTTACTAGGAACCTGTATTATCATCGGAGATGGTAACGGTCAATCAGAAGAGAAATCTTTTCACACACTGTGAAAATGGAAATCTACAATATCGATCAAAGTTATATCCTCTAATACAGAAAATCTTTAAAATCTTCTCAGACTAGATGGAACTATAAATTAAAAAATTTTCAAATTAAATTTATTCAGAAAAACGATCTTCTCCTTTCGCTCCGCTGGGATTCGGACGCCAGGTCAACTGATGGCCGGTCAGGTGCTCTAACCACTAAGCTACTAGAGATATCGGAAGAAGAATCCTTTTTAGAGCACCTGGCCGGCAATCAGTTGACCTGGTGTTCGAATCCCAGCGGAGCGAAAGGAGAATATCTTTTTTCTGAATAAATTTAATTTACAAAATTTGTAATTTATAGCTCCATCTAGTCTGAGAAGACGTTAAAGATTTCCTGTAGTAGAGGAGATAACTTTGATCGATATTGTAGATTTCCATTTTCACAGTGTGTGAGAAGATTTCTCTTCTGATTGATCGTTACCATCTCCAAAGATAAAGCAGATTCCTGGTATAAAATTGTTTATGTATTATAGTCTTAAATTTCTCATTCTTGGGGCTAATGTTGGTTCTTTGATTTTTTGAAAATTTTCCTGTTTTTTGAACATTTCACCCATTAAACGCTTTCTTCAAAGAGTTAATTCAAAGCTAGTTATATCGATAGATAATTAAAATTGTAACGAAAGCATACTGAAAATTAATGAAGGCAACTTTAGTTATTAAGATTATTAAGAATACGGAAGAGGTTTTTCAGAATTGAAAAGATTGAAGAGATAGTTGAGTCGACCTCCATTTGCCACTCGTGCTTTTACACACTAGTCGTTCGTGATTCTATAGAAATTCTAGAATAGGATCTTCTTACAAAGATTCTGAATGTGAGGCTGGTTAAGCTTTTTCAATAAAAGAGTATCTCAATTCATGTTAGTGCATCTATTTCTTCCCAACCTCATAACTTTAAGTCTTTTCTTATCCGCAGACAGTTATAAGATAAGCGGATGTGCAATTGTGCATACATCTTTTGCTTCCTGATAGAGAAAGCTTTGTAATGGTAACATTTTCCAACATTTTTAAATTCATTTAATCATACCTTCCTCAGTTTAAAAATTTCGAATACCATTTTCTCAGCAATTGTCCGGATGTGTGTTTATGTGTGTGGATGTGTGATCGTGTGAATGTCACATTTTTTGTGAACACGATAACATGAAAAAGGGTGCAGATAAATTGATGAAATTTAGAGGGCTTATTTTCCCCACTGATATCTTGAAAGTGACCAAAGGATTTCTAGAAATATTTATTGCATTTTTTAGCACTCAATAATATTTCAAAAATCGGTTTTTTATAGTAAAACTTTCTTCACTAGCATAATTCAAAGTTGATGCAAAAATATAAAATATTCCTTGGTTCGAGGCGAATCGATTGACCTATAGTATTAATACATTTTATTAAAGAGTATGGAAGTAATGGTATTTTATATATTCTTAAAATCGATGTTTATAGTAAAAATTTTCTCATTCTCATAATTTAAAGTTGATGCGAGGATATAAAAGATTCTTTGGTTGGAGACGAATCGATTGACCTAAATATTAATACATTATATTAAAGAGTGGGAAAGTTATGTTTTTGATAGCAAAACTTTATTCATTAACATAATTCAAAGTTGATGCAAGAACATACACGTTGTGTTGATTCCAGACGAATAAATTGACCTATAATATTAATACAATTTATTGAAGAGTAAGAAAGCTATGATAATGCATAATATTTAAAAATGTGGTTTTTCATAGTAAAACTTTTTTCCTTAACATAATTCAAAGTTGATGCATGAACATAAAAGATTCCTTGATTCGCAACAAATCGATTGACCTTCAATGTTAATACATTTTATTAAAGAGTAGGGAAGTTATGGTAATTTATATATTTTTAAAATCGATTTTTCTAGTAAAAATTTTCTCGGTCTCATAAATTAAAGTTGATGCAAGAATAGAAAAGTTGTGTTGATTCAAGATGAATCGATTGACCTATGACATTGATACATTTTATTGAAGAGTGAGGAAGCTATGGTAATGTATAATATTTGAGAATACGGTTTTTTATAGTAAAACTTTTTTCTTAAACATAATTCAAAGTTGATGCAAGAATATCAAAGATTCCTTGCTACGAGACGAATCGTATGACCTACAATATTGATACAGTTTTCAAAAAGTAAGGAAGTTATGGTATTTTATATAATTTTTAAAATTGATTTTTATAGCAAAAATTTCTCATTCTCATATTTATAGGAAGAATGAAATTTTTATTTTTTACGTCTGGGAAAATATATAATTTAGAAATTTAGGATAGAACCTAATTAGTCTGGATAATGTATTTATTAGGTAATTTATATATTTTTAAAATTGATTTTTATAGTAAAAATTTTCTGATTCTCATAATTTACAGTTGATGCGAGAATAGAAAATTTGTGCTGATTCAAGACGAATCGATTGACCCATAGCATTGATCTATTTTATTGAAGAGTAAGGCAGCTATGTTGATGCATATTATTTGAAAATACGGGTTTTTATAGTAAAACTTTTATCTTCAACATAATTCAAAGTTAAAGCAAGAATATGAAAGATTTTTTGGTTCGAGACGAATCCATTGACCTATAATATTAATACATTTTATTAAAGAGTAGGGAATTCACGGTAATTTATAAATTTTGAAAATTGGGTTTTTATAGTAAAACTTTTTTCATTAACGCAATTCAAAGTTGATACAAAAACAGAAAAAAAGTGTTGATTCGAGTAGAATCGATTGACCTATAATATTAATATATTTTATTAAAGAGTCAGGAAGCTATGGTAATGCATAATATATGAAAATACGGTTTTTTATAGTAAAATTTTTTTCTTCAACACAATTCAAAGTTGATGCAAGAATATAAAAGATTCCTTGGTACGAGACGAATCGATAGACTTACAATATTAATACATTTTATTAAAGAGTAGGGAAGTTATGATAATTTATATATTTTTAAAATTGAATTTTATAGTAAAAACTTTCTCATTCCCATAATTTAAAGTTGATGCGAGAGTAGAAAAGTTGTGTTGATTCAAGACGAATCGATTGACCTATTTCATTGATACATTTTAT
>CAKNYM010048203.1:85485-113844 GCA_932195095.1 Andricus curvator
GATGCGAGAATAGAAAAGTTGTGTTGATTCAAGACGAATCGATTGACTTACGACCTTGATACATTTTATTGAAGAGTAAGGAAGCTATATGGTAATGCACAATATTTGAAAATACGGTTTTTTATAGTAAAACTTTTTTCTTGAACATAATTCAAAGTTGATGCGAAATATCAAAGATTCCTTGTTTCGAGACGAATCGCATGACCTACAATATTGATACATTTTATTGAAAAGTAAGGAAGTTAATTGTATTTTATATATTTTTAGAACCTAATTAGTCCGGATGATGTATTTATTAGGTTCTATCCTAAATTTCTAACTCATTCTCATAATTTAAAGTTGATGCGAGAATAGAAAAGTTGTGTTGATTCAGGACGAATCGATTGAGCTATAACATTGATACATTTTACTTAAGAGTAAGGAGGCTATGGTATTGCATAATATTTGAAAACACGGTTTTTTATAGCATAACTTTTTTCAGTAACATAATTTAAAATTGATGCAGAAACGGAAAAGATTCCTTGATTCAAGGCAAATCGATTGATGTAAATATTAATACACTTTATTGAAGATTAAGGAAGTTATCCTCATTTATAATATTTGAATCATCTGTTTCAAACAGAAAAACTTTTTTCATCGACATAATTCAAAGTTGATGCATGAATAGAAAAGATTTTTTGATCATAAATTTTCAAATAGAATAATTCTCTTAATTTTTGTAGAGAAATCATAAAGCTGGGATAGGGATAGGGTGCACCAGAACTTTTCTCTTCCCTTTTCCAGCTCGAAAACTTATCATTTCGAATACAAAATTTGAGTTGTCTGATTTGTTTTTTTATTTGAAAAATTTTTAGTATTATTTTGTAATTATGTTTTTCTGGTAAATTTATATTTTTAAATTGATCAAAATGAAGACTTTCGTGTGTCTATTATTGAAAAAAATAACTAATGCTTCCTCTATGATAATTATTGTATGAAAATCCCCTCTTCATTGAATTTCAGAAAAAAATTTTAAACGAAACTCATAATTCTTTTATTAATTCTTCTTTCCAAGACAAAATCATTGAAATTATTGAGAAGAAAAATTACTCGTTTCAGATCTGAATTGTAACTTTTTTTGAAATTGCCCTGTTTCTGATCATGAATATAATTCTTCTCGGAAATTTCTTCTTGCAATTCAGAATTATATTCATTTTTTGAACTTCCCTGTACCAAGTCAGGATTGTAATTCTTTTGGAAAATTCCTTGTTTTGGATCTGAATTAAAATTTTTTTCGAAATCACTCTGTTCCATATCCTGATTATAATTCTTCTAACAAATTCCTTCGCACAATTCAGTATTAAATTTTGTTTGGAAAATTCTCTATGCCAAGTCAGAATTATCATTCTTTTAGATTAGAATTTTTATCCCAAATTTTTTTTGCCAAATCAGAATCATAGTCAGAATCAGATATCTTCTTGAAAATTCCATGTTCCAAATTTAAATTTTTATTATTTTGGAACGTTTCTTGTTACAACTCACAATTAAGTTTTTTTTTTCTTCAAAAATTCCACGTTCCACGTCAGAATTATAGTTTTTTTTTGAAAATTTCCTGTTTAAAATCAAAATAATAATTCTATAAAAAAATCGTTCGTTTCGGAACAAGATTATCGTGATTATTTAGCAAAATTTCTAGTTTTAGATCTAAATTTATATTTGATTTTCTAAAATTCCCTGTTCTAAGTCAGAATCATAATTCTTTTAGAAAATTCCCCTTTCTCAGTCAAAATTGTAATTTATTGAAATAAATGGAGAAACTTTTTATTTGAGATTAAAATTAACTTTTTTTTTTCAAATTCCATGTTTCAGAACAAAATGAGAATTCTTCTTGAGATTTCCACGTTCCAAGTTTAAATTGTTACTCTTTAGGAAAGTTTCTTTTTCCAACTCAAAATTATATAAATATATTAAATTCCGTTTCAAATCAAAGTTATAATTTTTCTTTGAGATTGCCTCTTGGAAATGAGAATTATTTTTGTTTTGAAAAATTCCTTGTGACAGATCTGAGTTATATATATATATATATATATTTCCAAAAATTCCCTGTTTGAAGTAAGAATTATAATTATTTTTGTAAATATTCTGTTCTCAATGAGAATCATAATTATTTTTAAAAATTCCCCGTTCCAATTCAAAGTTGTAATTCTTTTGGAAAATTCTTTGTTCCTGAGCGGAATTATAACTTTTTCAAACTATCTACTTTCCCAAATCAAAAGTTGAAGATTGATAATTTTAGTTAAAAAATCATCTTTTTTTGACTAAAAATCTTCATTAGTTAAACATTCAACTCATGTTGGAAAGTCGTTTTTTTCTTGAATTCAACTGTTTTTTAGTAAAAATTAAAATCTTTTTTGTTTGAGATATCAAATAAAACATTTTTCGGTCAGAATTCGTTTTTTGAAATAAAAATTTAATTACTTGGTTTTCAGTTGAACTCTTCAATTAAAAATTAATTTTTTTGGTTGAAGATTCATAATTTTAATTGAAAATTCATATCCTTGGTTACAAAATGAATTTTTTTTTAAGTTTATTTGTTAAAAAGCTTCGAAATTTTTTTAGAAAATCTTCAAAAATTTACACCTTGTTTTAAATTTTTTTAAATATTTCCAAATTTCAAATTATTTTTTATCTATTTCCAGAGCTTTCAAACCTTCTAAATATCTTCTAAAATTATTCGAATTTTTCTAAACATGTTTTTAAAATTCTGAAAAATTACAAAAATTGCCTTAAAATCTTCCAGAACCTGTTATGAACACTTTAGAAATCTTTTATAATCTGTTAAAATCTTTCGTCATCTTTTAAAATTTTTTTAAATATTCTCGTAAAGTTAATTTTTTAAAATAAGAAATTAGTTCAAATTTTCCCATGAATGTTAATTGAAAGATTTTGCTTGAAAATTTTTCCTATTATCTTTCAAAATTTTAGGAAATAATTTAAAATCTTCTGAAATCTTTGTCAATATTCTCCAAAAATTTGTTTTCAAAATAAATACCAGTTTACGTTTTCCCAGTATTTTAAGCATTTTTTTATTAATAATTCCGGTTGAAACTTCAAATATTTGAGTCAAAGATTCATAATTTTAGTTAAAAATTCTTTTTTTATGTTTTTGGTAACTATTGCCTTCAAAACCACCTTTTTTTTGTTGAAAATTATTTTTTTTTTACTGAAAATGTAACTCTTACAATTTGATATTCCATAATGTTAATTGAAAATGCATCTCTTTGGTTAAAAATTAATTTTTTTACCAGAAATTCAACTATGCAATTTCTGGTTGACAATTTATCTTTTTTAGTTGAAAATTCATGTATTTTGACGAAGATTTATCTTTTTCTGTAGAAGTTAATCTTCATGATTTAAAACTTATCTATTTGGTGGAAAACTCAAATATTCCAGTTAAAGATTGATAATTTTAATTCAAAATTTATTTTTTGTTGTTTAAAATTCAACTATTTCAGATGAAGGTACATAATCTTCGTTGAAAATTAATCTTTTTGGTTAAAAATTAATTTTTTTGAGTGACAGTTTAACTTTTCCATTTTTTGGTTGAAAATTGATCTTTCTTAGTTCAAAATTCAATTATTTGGTTGAAAATTTGTATTTTTTCGTTGAAAATTCAACTATTTGTTTGAAAATTCATACATTCTACATATATTTTACCTAAATATGAACTGAATTTTAATTATAAGAAGATAAAATAAAAATTTGTTCAAATTATTATTCAAATTTATGAATTGAAATAGCAGAGAAAAAAGTGATTTCATCGCTAATATGCTAATATATTTAATTTTGAACATCTTATAATGTATAAACTTCATAAGTTAGTTTAAATATTGAAAATCTAATTTTTAATTTTAATCGAGTTTATAAAACTCATGTTATTCGTACCCAAGCCAACTTCACAAATTTATAAACATTTTAAAAAAATTGGACCTTTCATATATTTAATATGCAATTCCTTTTTTTAAGATTGTTTTTTGAAAAATTTATTTTAAATAACGTCGACTACTTGGATTCACCGCAACTCGCCGTGGCCCCGGAAGACCTCCGGTCAGAACAATATCCACTTGAAGTCACTCGGTTTTGGAGTTTAATCCCTAAAATTCGGTGGTGCCCACAACAACCACATCCACAATGGATCCCGCCGGTAACAAGGCCGTTACCCCTTCAAAGCAAATGAAAACGAATAAGAGATGCTCATCCCTCCCAACCACCTAAAGGGAAAGGAGCAAATCAGTTCCTGCCACACCACGCAACACTTCGCGTGTTTTGTTCCACAAATAAACTGAACAAAATGAGGCCATGTGAGGGCCCAGCCACCGCCAGGATATAGTAGATAAGCCAAGCAGTCCACGGCCAATATTATTATCGCCCATCAACCCAGGAAGTGTTGAAAATGCGACACGATCTTCACACAGCGGTAATATAATGGTGCCAGCACCCCCTCGAAGCGCACCACTCGCCTATTGACGAGCGCTGGTGCGCGTTATACGCACCCCAAATGTACCAGTGCCTAGATTCTTAGGCCTGGACCATGAAGACCCCGTAGAGTTCCTAGACCAGTGCGAGCGCTACTCTACGGAAGCCTCGATAGAACCCACACTATGGTCAAGGATGGTCAATAAATCGTTGACAGAAAAGGCCTCGAAATGGTATGAGGTTTATCGGAATTTGTCACTCCCGTGGGAAAAATTAAATATGCTCATTCAACACTTCGCTGAATTTTCGGCACTGAACAAACTCCAAATGAAACTTCACGCGACAAAATAAGAAAAGAAGGAAACCGTTGGGGTATTTCTTCAAAAGAAGAACCTTCTCGCTTTTCGCTTGTTACCACAGGCAACTGAGAGTCAGATCATGTATCTTTTGCTGGAGGCACTTAAACCATCGATAAAAAAAAGTTCACCGAGCAGCCACAATCACGAAGTTCGAAGAACTGGTCGAACGGGCCGTTCAGGACGAGAAAGACGACAACGACGAACACCCTCGAAAAGCGGCCCGAGAATCAGAACAGTCCTAACCGTCAACGGCTTTACTACAGCCTCAAATCAACTCCAACAACACGCCCCACAGCAGGCCCCCGCCACAATAGCATCATTTTCCAGGGCGCCATTTCCACAGGGGGTGTCCCGTTATAAGGGCCCGACAAAATACCGCGGTCCCGGGAAACTGGAGAGATCGGGCGACCAAGGCAGACGCTCCTGCCGCCTTGACAGTAGCCAGCGCTACCCCTCTTAAGCGTCGTGTCGACGGATATCAGCAGCCTCTCCCGAGTCCGAATGATGTTGGGCAAACGGAAGATTATTGCTGAAATCGACACACTCCCGTCCGAAAATTTCGTCAACGAGTTCATTCTGACGGAAAAAGAAATAAAAAATCGGACAGCCAGTCACCCTTACACCCTCTTAGCTGCTGTAGGAGCCACCATTCCTCTCAATGGGGCAATAACCCTACAACCCACACTTCAGGATGTTTCATACCCTTGAACTTTCTATATCAGCCCGGAGCTCCGCGCCGACCTAATACGGTACCACAGGTCGTCAGAGGGTGTACCTCAGTCCCCTCGCCCATGCACATGAGCTCCCCCCCCCCCCCACGGAGGAAATTTTGGTCCAGAACGACTTTCCATCCATCGTAATCGCTGGTCAGAAGGACGGCGACTACCGTTTCTGTATATATTACCGTCGATTGAATGGTATGACGGTAGGTGCGCCGCAATGCTTGCCTCGTATACACAAGACCTTGAAGCACCTAGGAACAGCGATCATTTTCTCCACGCTCGATTTAAAGAGTGGATACTAGGACGTGCCTATGTCGCCAGGTTCCCGCCAGTTCACAGCCTTTTTAACACCTAGTCGCGGACGATTCCAATTCCGGGTCATTCCTTTCGGCTTCAAAAACGCCCGGGAACATTCCAGAAACTTACGCGCCAAGTCCTGGCCGATCAGTGGGGTGTTTACGCTATCGCCTATCTTGACGATATCGTAATTTACTCGCGAGATCGGTAAGAGCACTTGCTCCACCTGACGTTAGTATTTGAACGTTTGGCCATTTACGGGCTCACCGTCACCCCGGCCCAGTGCAGTTTCGGCCAAACAACACTTCTCTACCTGGGCCACATCGTAAGCACGCAGGAAAACACTGCCCAAACCGGGCACATTGAGGCCATATGTAACGCCGCCCCGCCCGCCACGTACTCGGAAGGAGATGCGTTCCTTTCTAGGGATATGTAACTGGGTGAAGGAATACATTCACAATTTCTCCATAATCCTAGCTCCTCTGTCTGACATGTTATCCAATATAAGGTGCCCATATAAGATGACCCCCGAAGGTCTCAAGCACTTTGAGGTAGCCAAAACTGCTTTCCAGAGCTCGGTTACCCTCAGCAGACTCGATCCTGAGCTTCGGCTCACCCTTCAGACCGAAGCCAGTGCTCACGGTATGGGGGCCGTGCTGATTCAAGAAGATGCCGAAGAAAAGAGACGAATCATATTTTTTTCGAGCGCTAAATTCTCCCCTACTGAGGCCCGTTACCACTGTAACGAACAGGAATGCCTCGCAATAGTGTGGACGATACGACGCTATCGGCCGTTCCTACAGGACCGCCCGTTTACGCTACGAACCGATAGCAAAACCCGTAAGGTGTTCGCACAAGAAAATCCGTTGCAGTGCGCTGGAGACGTCTCACGGACATGCCGTCCGCGCTCGAACACATAACGCCAACCAATCGCGTGCAACCTACCGTGCTGCTACGGTCCGTGGCAGCACTTACTCAAGTACGTTTCGAACTAGTGTAAGTAGCTACGTACTTGTGTGCGTCACCGCTCGGACCGCATCAGCACGACTGGTTACACGCGATTGGTTGGCGTTCTGAGTTCGTGCGCGGACCACACGTCCGTGAGACGTTTTCAGCATACTGCAACGGATTTTCTTGTGCGAAACCTTTGCATGGCTCGAGCATCAGAAAGACACTCGAGATGAGATGACGAGATAGGACCTGTCTCTCAGCAGATTACTACGCACAATCGACAGGTAAAAATAATGAGCTGCCTGACGCATTATCGCAGCACCCGAATCCCGAAGAATTGTAGTCAGGTGAACCAGACATGGCTGCCATGTTACCACCTACGACTATCATAAAGCGAAATGACGAAGCCATGTCAGTGCCCGTTCTCAGCGCTTCGCCCAGACCCCGTCTCTTCAACGCGAACGTCGAGGCGCAACAGGAAGATCCGACCATAAACCGTGACGTCACAAGTGGGCGTAAGCACCCGGACATCCAGAATCTAACGCCCAATGAGGTCATCTTCTTGGAATGGAACCACTTGACCGACAAAGGATTCTGGAAGAAGGACATAGCACAGCATAAGTGGCGATTGCAAGTTCCAGCAGCTTTACGCTCTCGTGTAATGTGGGATTACCACGATGCAGCACTCGCAGGCCATCCTGGTACTGATGAGACCATCTGGTCCATCCTGGAGTTATTCTTTTGGCCTGGCATGAACAGAGAGACACGTCGACACTCTGCGGGCTGTCATTTATGCATATTCTGCAAGCCGGTACGCGGCCGGCATCCAGACAACCAACGCCCACGTCCCGCCCGGCGAGCCTGATATACGTTGGCCGTCGATCTAATGGGGCCGTACCCTCGCACCTATCAGGGACACCGCTTCATATTCGCCGTAACCGACCTCTTCACATGCTGGGTGGAAGCATTCCCGTTACGCGCATCAGATATCGATACGGCTACCCACGACGAATATTAAGCGATAACGGGCCCCAGTTCACTGTCGATGTTTCGGCCGAGGCCAGTCAAAGGTGAGGTTGCGAACGTAGAAATCAGGAGATAAAAAAAGGATTAAGTCTTCGTTTACACCAGAGCAACCAGAGAATCTGGGATAGATATTTGCCAGACTTGCTTTTCGGACTCCGGAGAAGACGCAACGCCGCGACGGGCGTCACACCTAGCTGCCATCTCATGGGCCGAACGATTCTTCGTCCACGAAAGTAGGACCTCGAACTGGCCCCCGACGAACCAAATCAAACAAACGAACATTGCCACGTTTCTACCATGGTGATTGGATGTACGTGCCAAATCACCAGATATCCAAAAAAGGTGCGGGTTTCAATGCGAAAGTAGCTCCAGTCCGTCTCGGGCCCTTCCAGATCCTGGATCACATCGCAGGAAAGGTATACTGGGTCTGAAAATACAACGTCGCCCAGAAGGTGCTTGGTAGCACTCTGATACCAGCACCTGCACGAACAATGGTAACCCCAGACGATGCCCATCAGGAAACTGACGAGAGGTGTCAGAACGTATCGGATGCCGCCGAGCTGGCGCATCCAATGCCGCAAAACTATGAAGAAAGCTTCGGCGGAGAGAACGACGATTACCTCTGCGAAATCGTCGACGTGGAGGAGAAAGATGACGACAGCTCGTCTCATCAAACGAACGAAGACTCCATCGGCAGCTTCGACATTTTTAAAAATTGTACGTTTTACATCTAATTTTTTTCAAAGATTGCAATTGAAACAAAGTCTTTTAAGTCACGTTGACTAATTCGATTTTATGTTACGTTTCTTGAATCACAAACACGGGTGTCCCGACAACAATAGTTTCAAATTGTTTCGAGTAATTTCGAGATGGTTCGAGAAATAATCTAAAATGGCGCCATGCTCTTTTTAATAATTGGACAAGTAGCAAAAGCGCGCTACGCGTGCGCTTGCATGATTTTAGAAATCTGGAAAGAGATGTTTAATTTTATTTAATTACAATTTATTTATTTTTTAATTGTTAGACTGTTTAATTTATTATTTCTTGAGGGAAATTTGAAATAGTTCATCCAGTAACTGGAATTTTCGAAAAGTTAAAATATTAAAATAAGTTGAAAGCCTTTTCATTTTAAAAGTTACCAAAGAAAATTCTCACATTATTTTCATGTGTATCAATTTAATAAGTAGAGAAGAAGTATTTTTTTACATATCTACTTAAAATTTTAAAAAATCTCTGCGGCCTCTGAAAATTATTACCAAAATTTGTTGAGCTGAAATTTTCTAGATTTCAAAAATCTTCAAAAATTGAAAAAAATTAATAGCTAATATGTTAAAATATTTCATTTTCAAGATTAAAGCTATTTCCATAATTACGAAAAACTAATTTTTCATAATGAAACGAATGTAACAAATTCATCAGCATTTTCAAAGATTGGAACTTTCATAATTTTATGGGAATATAATGTTCTCGTAAACGGTAAACATTAAAGTTTGTATTTCAAAATGTTGAAAATCTTTTTTCTATTGATTTTTATTATTAAATTCTGAATATATTATTGAGATAAATTAGATGGTATTTCAACAAAAAAAGATTTTAATTTCAAATAAAAAAACAGTTGAATTCATGTCAAACAGATAAATTTTCAACAAAATAGCTGAATACTCAACCAAAAAAAAATTAATTTTTACCAGTTGCATTTCTGAACAAAAAAGTTTAAATTTTTTCAAAAAAAGACAAATTTTCTACAAAACAGTTCAATTTTTTAACACAAAAATATGAATTTTTAACGCAATAGGTGAATTTTTTACCAAAAAGGCGAATTTTCAGCAAAATAGTAACAAAAAAAAAAATATTTTTCAATCAGTTGAATTTTTAATCGAAAAAGACGAATTAAAAAAAAACACTGGAATTCTGAACCAAAACAGAATAATTTTTAAACCAAATAGATGAATTTTCAACCGACTGGTTCAATTTTTCAACAAAAAAAGTTGTTCAGCCAATAAAGAAAAAATATTTCATCCAAATTATATTATGAGGGGATAAATGGTTGTGAATACAAAATAAGAATTAAGATAAATATTTCTTTTTTGGATTTTTTTTTGCTCGTTTGTTTTTGAGGTTATAGAAATATAATTTTTGAAAGATTCTTGAGAAAAATAATAAGATTTTTTAGGATTTCAGAAATATCGAAAAAGTATTTTTTTTCCATTTTACAGAATTTTGCAGAATTTTAGGAAAAATTCGCGTGAGTTTAAAAAAAATGTAGGAGTCTCAGAAGTTTTAAAAATAAATATATCTTTAGCTGACTCGAAATATTCCTAAAATGTTGAAAAATCTATGAAAATTAGAAAATTTCCCACAAATCTTCCAATTTTTTTTCGGCATTTGTAGAAATCTTTTGAAATATATTAAAAACTTTTCAATTGTTTTTTTAAATTAATTTTTCCTAATAAAATTTTTTTTCCAGGAATCTCAAGAAAAATTTGTTATCTTCTTTAGGCCTTTCAAACTTCTTAAAAAGGTTCAAAAATTTTGTCAAAATCTTCAAAAATTTTCATTTTTTTTTTTTAATTCTGTAATTTTTTGGAATTTAAAATTATTTTTTAATCCTGTCCAAAATATTTAAACTCTTTAAAATAAAAAAATCAGTTTAAATTATTCCATGAATTTTAAAAAATATTTTTCATTATCGTGAAACTCTTAAAAATGCTTGAAGCTTCAAAATTTTTATTTGCAAATATTGAAAAAAGTACATTTTTCAAGTTTAAACAAATCTTTTCGAGTTCTAAATAATTTTGAATCTCTTTAAAACTCCTAAATATCTCTTAAACTTACTCAAATTTTGTATAAAACTTTGTAATATTGCTAATTGAACATTTTTGATTTAGAATCGTCCACATTTTTTTGTGAAATTTCAGGGAATAATTAAAAATATTTTAAAATATTTGTCAACTTTCTCTTAAAATTTATTTTCCAAAATAAAAAGTCAGTCTAAATGCATAAATCTTTGTAATCTTGTTAATAGACAAATTTGCCTTCAAAATCGTCTATATTCTTTTTCGAAATTTTAAAAAATAATTCGAAGTTTTTGGGAATCTTCGTCAATTTTCTCTTTACCAAATATTTCTTTTTCAAGTTTATTTCTTCATTTGTTTTTAAAGTTAAATAAATATATAATTTTCCTAAGATTCTTGAGAAAATTAAACAATTTTGTGAAGCTTCCAGATATGTCGAAAAAGTACAGTTTTTTATTTTTCAGGATTTTGACAAATTTTAGGATAAATTGGAGTCAGTTTGAAAGATATTTAGGACTTTTAGAAGTTTGGAAGATAAATATCTTTTAAACTGACTCGAAATATTCCTAAAATGTTGAAAAATCTTTCAAAATTGAAAAAATTGCCCTTAAATCTTCCAGATATTTTCGAAATGTGTAGAAATATTTTGAAACTATAATAATATTTTGAAATATTTTGAAACTTTTTCAAATTTTCTTTTAAAATTAATGTTTAAAAATAAAAAGTAATAACATTTTTCCCTGGAATCTCAAGAAACTTTTTTATTTTCTTGAAACCTCTCAAACTTCTTAAAAAGATTCAAATTTTTTTTGGAAATCTTCCATTAATATTTTGTTTAAAATGTTTGGAAAGCTTTTAAAATTGGAATTTATTTTTTAACCATTTTCGAAACTTTAAAACCTACTTTTAAAATTCAAAATCGTTTAAAATTCTTCGAATTCTTCCAACATTTTTCTTGAAATTCTGAAAAATTTAAAAACTTGCCTTCAAATGTTCCAGATTCTGTTTAGGCAATTTTGGAAATCTTTTGAAATGTTAAAATTTTGTTTAAATATTATCTTAAAATTAATTTTTCAAAATGAAAAATCAGTTCAAATTATCCCATGAATTATGAAAAATATTTTGTATCATCGTGAAACCTTTTGAAATTTTTTGAAAAATTTTTTAATCTTGCTAATGGAAAGATTTTTTGAAATTTTCGAAACTAATTTTAAAAATTTTTAAATCTTTGGCAATTTTCTCTTAAAATTTATTTTCAAAATAAAAAATCAGTTTACATTTTTCCAGGAATTTTAAGAAAGATTTTTTTATTTTCTTGAAGCCTTTTAAAATTCTGAAAAAGCTTTAAAATTTTTTTTTAAATCTTCCAAAATTTACATTTTGTTAAAAATTTTTAGAAATATTTGCCAACTTAATAATCATTTTTTTACCATTTTCAAGACTTTTAAACCTTCTAAATATCTCTTAAAATCCTTTGAATTATTCCAAAAATTTTCTTGAAATTCTGAAAAATTAAAAAAATTGCCTTAAAATCTTCCAGAATCTGTGTTGACAATTTTGGAAATCTTTTGAAATAAAAATTTTTTTTAACATTATCTTAAAATTAATTTTTCAAAATAAAAAATCAGTCTGAATTAGCCCATGAATTGTGATAAATATTTTTTATGATCGTGAAATCTTTCAAATCTCCTTTTCAAATTTTGTATAAAATTTGGAAATTTTGCTAATGGGAGATTTTGTTTGAAAATCGTTCCCATTCTTCTTCGAAATTTTAGAAAATAATTTAAAATCTTTGTCAATTTTCTCTTAAAATTTATTTTCAAAATAAAAAAAAAATTTTAATTTTCCAACGAATTTTTGGAAAGTTTTTTTATTTTCTTGAATCCTTTCAAACTTCTTAAAAAGCTTCGAAATTTTTCTTGAAATCTTCAAAAATGTACATTTTGTTTTAAATTTTTTGAAATATTTTCAAATTTCAAATTATTTTTTTAACTATTTCCAAAACTTTTAAACCTTATGAATATCTTTTGAAATTATTTGAATTTTTCCAAAAACTTACTTAAAATTCTGAAAAATTACAAAAATTGACGTAAAATTTTCGAGAATCTGTCATGACGATTTTATAAATGATTGTAATCTTTTAAAATCTTTTGTCATCTGTTCAAATCTTTTTAAATATTATCCTAAAATTAATTTTTCAAAATCAAAAATCAGTTCAAATTATTTCATGAATTCTAAGAAAATTTTTTCATTAACGTGAATCCTTTCAAAATCCTTAGGAAGCTTCAAATTTTTTTTTCTTCTAAATATTCAATAATATCCATTTTTTAAAACCTTCGAAATATTTTAAACTTTTAAATTATTTTTGAATCTTTTTAAAATTTCGAAATATCTTAAACTTACTCGCATTTTTTATAAATCTTTGTAATCTCGCTAACTGAAAGATTTTGCTTGAAAATCTTTCCCATTCTTTTTCGAAATTTTAGAAAATGATTTAAAATTTTTTGAAATCTTCGTCAATCTTCTCTTAAAGTTTGTCCTCAAAATAAAAAATCAGTTTAAATTTTCCCAGGAATTTTAAGAAATTTTTTATCATCATGAAACCTTTTAAAATTCTTAAAAAACTTCTTACTATTTTGAAATCTTCAAAAATCTACAAATTACATTTTGTATATCAACATGCTGGATCTAACATTGATTATTATTATTATTGAATATATTATTTAGATAACCTTACATTTCTCATAAGCCTGAAGTTTGCAGACTTTTTATTTTAAACGAGAAAAAGGAACGACAGCTCCAACCAATCATAAATACGAGTTTCCGGACAACAATAGTTTCAAATTGTTTCGAGTTATTTCGAGAAATAATCGAAAATGGCGCCATGCGCTTTTTAATATAGGACAAGTAGCATAAGCGCGCTACGCGCGCGTATGTGCGTTTTTAGGTATGACGAAAGAGTTGTTTAACTTTGTGGATCAACAATAAAAAAAAAAAATCTGCCCGCTTCGCGGGCACATTCTCATGGCGCGCTTCGCGCGCGGCTCGCTTCGCTCGCAAGTTTGAGCGCGCCTAGGGCGCGCGACTGTTGGATCTCGCGCTTCGCGCTCGATCATATATTTATCTCGCGCTTCGCGCTCGATTATGTATTCACCTCGCGCTACGCGCTCGGGCGTATTTGCATCGCGCTTTACGCTAGGCTCCTCTAGATTTTTGAACTTCGTGTTTGACTTCGATGAAAAGAAAAAGTTTGTTTGCAAATATTATAAAATTATCAAAACCTCTACATATTAAGTGATTGTTAAATTTGCTTTTATTTTAGACTGAAAAGGAACTTTATTTACTCAAGGTTCTATCGACCTTAAGGAACACATTCTCATCCAGACACTCGCGCTTCGCGCTCGATATTTGATTTGAAAATAATTTGAACCGTATGATAGAAACAAAAAAGTTTGAGCGCACTTACGGCGTGCGATTTGGTAAATACACTGAGCGCGCACTTTGTGCTTCGTGTTATATGTTCTTCATATACAAATTACTAAATTTGTATTTGATTTCAAATGAAAAGTAATGATATAATTCAGGCGACAAATTTTATTAGTTAACATTTTATTTTTTCTATAATTCGCGAAAAAGTGCCAGTTTTTCCACCTGTTTTTGGTGTAAAAAGTTACCGATTTTTGCTCGATGACGTGGCGCATGCGCAGTACCGACCTTTCCGGGCAACAGTGACAAAAGTGGACAGATGCAGTGGAAAAAGTAAATGGAGAGTGATAAAAGTGAGGCACAGTGGAAAAAGTAAATGTTATTTCGGGTGGGTTCGTGCTGCCTCGGGTGGACTCGTCCATCGTGCGCAGCCAACTTCATTCTATTTTCCGACTGTCGTCCCTAACCTAAAAGCAATTTCCTGAAAAGTCTCGAGTTGTGTATTTTGTATGTACTTTTGTCACTTGGCAAAAGCAAAAAAACACCGTCAGTTTCTCCGAAAATACTGTGCTTGGTTTTTTTCACGAAAAATCGGAAGTTTTGAAGCCCTCAACTGTATGGGCCAACTATTCAATTGTGAGAACCAGCTTATTATTACTGCCATATTATTGCCATGGTTTTGATAATTGCCATTGTCATTGTTGCGTCAATCGACAAAAAATCGCCTTCTTTTTACACAAAAAACAGGTAAACAAAAACTAGGACTTTTTAACAAATTATAGAAAAAGTATCGTGTCCCACACATTGAAAAAGCGACGATTTAAAACTCGTGTGATAGCCACCCTCGCTCCGCTCGGGTAGCTAACTTCACACTCGTTTTAAATCTCTCGCTTTTTCAACTTGTAGCACAATATACTATTAGCTTGTGCCGTTTATCAAAAAAGTTAATTTTTTGATTTTGAATATATTCTTACCACAAAAATTGATTACGGGTGTGTAAGTCTTTTTTGAATGCACAATTTTTGTTCATTTATATGTTTTCGTACCTTGCATTGTTTTTTCAAAAATTTGATTTTTTTTACTGTCAATGTTATTTTCACGAATAAAACAAAAACCACGCATCCTATCGAAACATGAGTCACAATAAATTTGTACCTCTTCCTTGGATGAACAAATTTTGTTTCGGTCATTTTTTCGTAGCTGGTAATATTCGTCTGAAAATTTGATTTTTCTATTTTCAATGCTGTTTTTTACGAATAAAACAAAAACTCCGCGTCATATCAAGAAGTGAATGATAAGAAATTTGTAGATCTTTTTTAGGTGCACAATTTTGGTGAGATGACCTTTTCTGGTATCTTGCATAGTTTTACAGCAAAATGGCTTTTTTTGATTTTTCATTAATTTTTTGTGCGATCAAATTTTGAATTTTTTATTTTTCGAAAAATTCAAAAAGCTGTCATGAAAATATTATAGGGTGTTCAGGAATCAACGTTTTTCTCCTCTTGACTTTTTTTCATATCGTGCGTTTTTCGGCTTAAAATGATCATTTTCGTTTGTTTTTTGGAATTTTGAAAATGCTATAACTCCAGTAATTTTTTTTTTATCACGAAAAGTCATAAGAATATTTTGTTCGTCATTTTGCGTACTACTAATAACCGTACATAGAATTTTCAAATATTCCAAAAAAGTGGTCTCAAAAATTTTCAAAATGTGCTCACTTTTTGGATTTTCATCCAAAATAGCTGGTTAACGAACTCGTTCTCTATTTTTCGGCCATAAAAAAGTGTGCCAAAGCTCAATCAAATCTGACCATTTTTTCGAAAGTTATCGTGGCTACAGACAGACAGACAGACAGACAGCCAGACAGACAGACTACAGACAGACAGACACCTTCGTAAAAATCGTTTTTTCTGACTCAGGAGGTCTCAAAACGTGGAGATTTGATGAAAACCGACTATGTCAAATTTTACATAAAACCAATACCTTCTCATTAGAATGAGAATGTAAAAATTTGAATCGAAATTTGTAAATACATTTAAGAAATTTTTCTGATCTGTTGAAAATTGTAATGGGTTTAAAATATTTGTAACTAAATAATTAGGAAAACTGAGCATTTAACAGATACTTGGATTCTATGTGAAAACGGAAAACATTAAGTTTTGTATTTTAAAGTGTTAAAGACCTTTGTTCCATTTATTAGTATTATTATTATTATTAAATCATTGAATATATTCTTGAGGTAACATAAATTATATTTCAACCAAAAAAGATTTTAATAAAAAATAGTAGAATTGATGTCAAAAAAGACAAATGTTAAATAAAATAGCTGTATCCTCAGCAAACAAAAAAAATATATAATTTTTACCAGTTGCATTTTACAACCAAAAAAGATTAACTTTTTTTGAAAAAGAGACGAATTTTGTACAAAACAGTTGAATTTTTAACGAAATAGATTAATTTTCTACCAACAACACAATAGTGACATTGTCAATCAAAGAGACGGATTTTTAACTAAAATGATGAATCTTTAATGAAAAAATGAATTTTTAGTAAAGTGGTTGAATCCTCGACCAAAAAAGATTAATCTTCAATCAGTTGAATTTCTAACCGAAAAAGACCAATTTTCACCAAAATAGTGGAATCCTCAACAAAAACAGATTAATTTTCAAACCAAAAAGAGAAATTTTCAAGCAAATAGTTCAATTCTTAACGAAAAAAGATTTTTTAGTCATGAAAGAAAAAAAATTGACCCAAATTATTATTTTAGGGGATGAATAATTTAGAATACAAAATACAAATTTCAAATAAAAATTTATTTTTTAGGTTTATTTGTTCATTTATTTTTAAGGTGAAATAAATATATAAGTTTCCTAAGATTCTTGACAAAATTAACAAAAAAATTTGCAGATTGCAGATATGTCAAAAAAGCATAATTTTTTATTTTTCAGGATTTTGACAAATTTTAGAAAAAAATTGAGTCAGTTTAAAAGAGATAGAAGTTTGAAAGATAAATATGTCTTAATCTGACTCAAACTATTCCTAAAATACCTTTTCAAGTTTTCTTTCAGAATTTGTTTTTCAAAATAAAAAGTCATTAAAAATTTTCCCAGAATTCTCAAGAAAGTTTTTCATTTTCTAGAAGCCTTTCAGACTTCTTAAAATAATCTGACATTTTTTTCAGAGTCTTCAAAAATTTATATTTTGTTTGAAATTTTGGGAATTCTTTTCAAACTTGAAATAATTTATAACAATTTTCGAAACTTTTAAACCTTCAAAAAATATCTTTTAAAATTCTTCGATTTTTCTCAAAATTTTTCTTGAAATTCTGAAAAATTAAAAAACTTGCCTTCAAATCTTCCAGATTCTGTTTTGACAATTTTGGAAATATTTTGAAATGTTTTAAATTCTTTTGAAATTAAACTACTTTGTTGAAAATTCATTTTTGTACTAAACATTCGTAATATTAGTTAAAAAATTCATTTATTTGGTTGACAATGTCTCTATCTCGTTGAAAATTCATCTTTTTGGTAGAAAATTCGTCTATTTCATTAAAAATTCATATTTTTAATATTATTGGTAAAAATTAATTTTTTTGTTGGGGATTCAGCTATTCTGTTTTAAATTTGTCTTTTTTGGCATGAATTCAACTATTTTTTATTTAAAATTAAATTCTTTTTGGTTGAAATATCATTTATGTTGTCTAAATAATATATATTCAATAATTCAATGATAATAATAATCAATGGAACAAATGTCATCTCTTCGATATCTCTTTCGAGATTTCTAAAAACATGCATGCGCGCGCGCATTTTAAGAAATAATTCAAAATGTTTTTAAATATTTGTCAATTTTCTCTTGAAATTAAAAAAAAAAAAGAATCAGTTGAAAATTCCCCAGGAATTCAATTTTTTTTATTATATTGAAACCTTTTAAAATTCTTAAAAAGCTTCTTCAGTTTTAAAATCTTCAAAAATCTACAAATTGCATTTTGTATATAAATCCTGGACACGTTTCTTACATTGATTATTATTATTATTATTGAATATATTATTTATATAACCTTACATTTCTCATAAACCTGAAGTTTGCAAACCTTTTTATTTAAAATGGGAAAAAGGAACGACAGCTCCAACCAATCATAAATACGAGTTTTCGGACAACAATAGTTTCAAATTGTTTCGAGTTATTTCGAGAAATAATCGAAAATGGCGCCATGCGCTTTTTAATATAGAACAAGTAGCAAAAGCGCGCTACGCGCGCCCATGCATGTTTTTAGGAATCTCGAAAGAGATGTTTAATTTTGTGGATCAACAATAAAAATTTGTTGAGATAAAAAACTTGAATAAAAAATTTTAAATAAATTCAACACATTGTTCTGAACTCTTGGAAATTGTAATATGTTTAAAATATTTGAAACTATAAAGTTAGGAAAACCTTAGCAATTAACAGATACATTTCTACGTTATATTTCTTAAACGGAAAACATTAACTTTTGTATTTCAAAGTTTCGAAGACCTTTGTTTTATTGATTTTTATTATTATTATTAAATTATTGAATATATTATTTAGATAACATAAATGATATTTCAACCAAAAAAGATTTTGATTTTAAATTAAAAATTTTCCACCAAAAAAAAAGACCAAAAGGATTAATTTTCAATCAGTTGCATTTTTAACCGAAAAATACCAATTTGCAACAAAATAGTGGAATCCTCAACAAAAACAGATTAATTTTCAATCCAAAAAGACGAATTTGCAAGCAAATAGTTCAAATTTTATCTTAAAAAAGATTTTCCAGTCATGAAAGAAAAAAAAAATTCACCCAAATTATTATTTTTGGGGGATAAATAATTTAAAATACAAAATAAAAATCTCTACCAAACATTTCTTTTTTTTATGTTTATTTGTTCATTTGTTTTTAAAGGTAAATAAATATATAATTTTCCTAAGATTTCTTGAGAAAATTCAAAAAAAATTTTGAAGCTTCCAGATATGTCAAAAAAGTATAATTTTGTATTTTTCAGGATTTTGGAAAACTTTAGGAAAAATTCGAGTCAGCTTGAAAGATATTTGACTTTTAGAAGTTTGGAAGAAAAATTATCTCTTAAACTAACTCGAAATATTCCTAAAATTTTGTAAAATGTTTCAAAATTGAAAAAATTGCCCTTGAATCTTCCAGATATTTTCGAAATTTGTATAATTATTTTGAAAGTATAATAATATTTTGAAACTTTTTCAAATTTTCTTTAAAAATTAATTTTTCAAAATAAAGAGTAATTAAAAATTTTCCCAGGAATCTCAAGAAATTTTTGTATTTTCTTGAAACCTCTCAAACTTCTTAAAAAGCATCGACATTTTTTTTGAAATCTTCAAAGTATACATTTTGTTCAAAATCTTTGGAAATCTTTTCAAACTCAAAATCATTTTTTAACCATTTTTGAAACTTTTGAACTTCCAAATTTTTTTTTGAAATTCTGAAGAATTAAAAAACTTGCCTTCAAATCTTTCAGATTCTGTTTTGACAATTTTGGAAATCTTTTGAAATGTTAAATTTAAAAAAAATATTATCTTAAAATTAATTTTTCGAAATAAAAAATCAGTTTAAATTATCCTATGAATTATGAGACATATTTTTTATTATCTTGCAACTTTTTGAAATTTTTTCAATAATCCTTTCTCGAAATTTTAGAAAATAATTTAAAATCTTTCGAAATCTTTGTCAATTTTTTCTTAAAATTTATTTTCAAAATAAAGAATCAGTTTAAATTTTCTCCGGAATTTTGAAAAAGGTTTTTCTTTTCTTGAAAATGTACATTTTGTTTAAAATTTTTTGAAATCTTTTCAAATTATTTTTTTCAACTATTTCCAAAACTTTTAAAACTTCTGAATATCTTTTAAAATTATTCGAATTTTTCCAAACATTTTCTCAAAATTCTGAAAAATTGCCTTAAAGTCTTCCAGAATCTGTTATGACGATTTTAGAAATGTTTTGTAATCTTTTAAAATTTTTGATCATATTTTGAAATGCTTTTAAATATTCTCTTAAAATTAATTTTTTCAAAATCAAAAATCTGTTCAAATTTTCCCATGAAATCTAAGAAAATTTTGTTATTATCGTGAATCCCTTCAAAATCCTTAAGAAACTTCAAAACATTTTTTCCAAATATTCAAAAATGTACATTTTTTAAAACTTTTGAAATATTTTCAACTTTTAAATTAATTTTAATCTTTTTAAAATTTCGAAATGTCTTAAATTTACTCGCATTTTTTATAAATCGTTGTAATCTTGAAAATGGAAAGATTTTTCTTGAAAATCGTCCACATTCTTTTTCGAAATTTTAGAAAATAATTTAAAATCTTTTGAAATCGTTGTCAATTTTCTCTTAAAATTTATTTTCAAAATAAAAAATTAGTTTACATTTTCCCAGGAATTTTAAGAAATTATTTATTAATTTAAGAAGCTTTTTAACTTCTTCATTTTTGAAATCTTCAAAAATCTACAAATTAAATTTTGTATATCAAAATGCTGGACACCTTTCTTACATTGATTATTATTATTATTGAAAATATATATTATTGAGATAACCTTACATTTCTCATAAACCTGCAGTTTGCAGACTTTTTTTTAAGCGGCAAAAAAATGAAAACTTCATCCAATCACGAACACGGGTTTTCCACCCAAATTATAATTTTAGGGGATGAATAATTTTGAATACAAAATAAAAATGTAGAATAATTATTTCTTTTCTAAGTAAATTTTTTTATTTTTTGTAAGTTTATATAAATATATAATTTTCCTAAGATACTTGAGAAAATTCCAAACAATTTTCAAATATTTCAGATATGTCAAAAAAGTATCATTTTTTTCAAGATATTGCAAAATTTTAGGAAAAATTTAAGTCCGTTTAAAAGATATTTAGGACTTTTAAAAGTTTAGAAGATACCTAAATATCTTTTAAACTGACTCGAACTATTCCTAAAAGTTTGAAAAATCTTTCAAAATTAAAAAAATTGCCCTCAAATTGTCTTTAAAAATTAATTTTTCTAAATAAAAAGTTATTAAACATCTTCCAAAGAATCTCAAGAAAATTTTTTGTTTGAAGCTTTTTATACATCTTAAAAACCTTCGAAAGTTTTTTTTGAAATCTTCAAAAATTTACATTTTGTTTGAAATGTTTGAAAATATTTTTAAATTCCAAATTATTTTTTAACCATTTCCAAAACTTTGAAACCTTCTAAATATCTTTCAAAATTGGTCGTATTTTTCCAAATTTTTTCTCAAAATACTGAAAAATTTAAAAAATTGCCTTCAAATCTCCCATATTCTCTTAAAATGAGTTTTTCAAAAAAAAAATCTGTTTAAATTTTCCCGTGAATGTTAAGAATTTTTTCTTTCTTATCATGAAACCTTTCAAAGTCCTTAAGAATCTTCAAAATTTTTATTTCCAAACATTAAAAAATGTGTACATTTTTAAAACTTTTGTGAAATGTTTTCAATTTTTAAATTAACTTTGAATCTTCTTAAAACTTCTAAATGTCTCTTAAACTTACTCGAATTTCTTCATAAAACTTTGTAATCTTGCTAATTAACAAATTTTTCTTTAAAATCGTCCACATTTTTTTTCGAAATTTTAGGATATAATTTAAAACGTTTCGAAATCTTTGTCAATTTTCTCTTAAAATTCACTTTTCAAAAGAAAAAATCAGTTTAAATTTTCCCAGGAATTTTGAGATTGTTTTCCATTCTTTTGAAACATTTTATAATTCTTAAAAAGCTTCTTTTTTTAGAAATCTTCAAAAATCTACACATTACATTTTTTATATCAAAGCCCTGGGCACCTCTGTTCCATTGATTAATTATTATTATTGAATATATTATTTAGATAAACTTGCATTTCTCATAAGCCTGAAGTTTACAGACTTTTTATTTTAAACGAGAAAAAGGAACGACAGCTCCAACCAATCATAAATACGAGTTTCCGGACAACAATAGTTTCAAATTGTTTCGAGTTATTTCGAGAAATAATCGAAAATGGCGCCATGCGCTTTTTAATATAAGACAAGTAGCAAAAGCGCGCTACGCGCGCGCATGCATGTTTTTAGAAATCTTGAAAGAGATATCGAAGAGATGACATTTGTTCCATTGATTATTATTATTAAATTATTGAATATATATTATTTAGATAAAATAAATGATATTTCAACAAAAAGAATTTAATTTTAAATAAAAAGTAGTTGAATTCATGCCAAAAAAGAGAAATTTAAAACAGAATAGCTGAATCCCCAACAAAAAAATTAATTTTTACCAGTTTCATTTTAAACCAAAAAAAGATTAAGTTTTTAAAAAGATGAGACCAATTTTCTACAAAATAGTTCAATTTTTTAACACGAAAATATGAATTTTTGATGAAATAGATGAATTTTTTACCAAAAAAGATGAATTTTCAACGAGATAGTGATATTTTCAACCAAAGAAATAAAAATTTTTGACTAATATTACGAATTTTTAGTAAAAAAATGAATTTTTAACAAAGTAGTTGAATCCTCGACCAAAAAAAGATTAATTCTCAATCAGTTGCATTTTTAACCGAGAAACAGAAATTTTTCAAAAAATAGTTCAAATTTCATCTTAAAAAAGATTTTTCACTCATGAAAGAAAGAAAAATTCACCCAAATTATTATTTTTGGGGGCTAAATAATTTAAAATACAAAATAAAAATCTCTGCAAAACATTTCTTTTTTAAGTTTCTTTGTTCACTTGTTTTTAAAGTTAAATAAATATATAATTTTTCTAAGATTTCTTGAGAAAATTCGAAAGATTTTTTGAAGCTTCCAGATATGTCGCAAAAGTATAATTTTTCATTTATCCGGATTTTGAAAAATGTTAGGAATAGTTCGAGTAAGTTTGAAAGATATTCGGACGTTTGGAGGTTTTTACGATAAATATCCTAAAATTTTGGAAAATCTTTCAAAATTAAAAAAATTTCCCTGAAATCTTCCAGATATTGTCGAAATTTGTAGAAATATTTTGAAATTATAATAACATTTTGAAATATTTTGAAACTTTTTCAAATTTTATTTAAAAATTAATTTTTCAAAATAAAAAGTAATTAAAAATTTTCCCAGGAATCTCAAGAAATTTTTTTATTTTCTTGAAACCTGTAAAACTTCATAAAAAGATTCGAAATTTTCAAAAAATTTGTTTAAAATGTTTGGAAATGTTTTAAAACTTAAAATCATTTTTTAACCGTTTTCAAAACTTTTAAACCTTCTAAATATCTTTTAAAATTCTTGGCATTCTTCCAAAATTTTTCTTGAAATTCTGAAAAATTGCGCATGCATGTTTTTAGAAATCTCGAAAAAGATGTTTAATTTTGTGCATCAACAATAAACATTTTTTGAGATCAAAAATTTAAAATAAATTCAACAAATTTTTATGAACTCTTGGAAATTGTAATATGTTTAAAATATTTGTAACCAACAATCAGGAAATCTTTAGCAAATTTACAGATACTTTTCTCCGTTATATTTCTTAAACGGAACATAAATGATAAATAATAATAATAAATGATATTTGACCAGAAAATTTTGTTTACAATTTTTGGAAATCTTTTCAAACTTAAATTCATTTTTTAACCATTTTCAAAACTTTTGAACATTCCAAATATCTTTTAAAATTCTTTGAATTCTTCCAAAATTTTTCTTGAAATTCTAAAAAATTAAAAAACTTGCCTTCAAATCTTCCATATTCTGTTTTGACAATTAACGAAATCTTTTGAAATATTAAATTTTTGTTTAATATTATATTAAAATTAATTTGTTTAAATAAAATATGAGTTTAAATTATCGTATGAATTATAAGGAACATTTTTCATTATCGTGAAAACCTTTTAAAAAATAATCTAAAATCTTAGTCAATTTTCTCTTAAAATTAATTTTCAAAATAAAGAATCAGTTTAAATTTTCCCAGGAATTTAAAAAGGTTTGTTTATTTTCTTGAAGCCTTTCAAACTTCTTAAAAAGCTTTGAAATATGTTTTACAATCTTAAAAATTTACATTTTGTTTCCAATTTTCGAAAATCTTTTCAAACACTGAATATCATTCAAAATTCTTCGAATTCTTCCAAAATTTTTCTTGAAATTCTGAAAAATTAAAAAACTTGCTTTCAAAATCTTTAAAATTTCTATATCCAAATATTCAAAAATGTAAGTTTTTTAAAAACTTTTTTGAAATGTTTTCAAGTTTTAAATTAATTTTCAATATTTTAAAAACTTCTAAATGTCTCTTGAACTTGATCGAATTTTTTACGAATCTTTGTAATTTGCTAATTGAAAGATTTTGCTTTAAAATTTTTCCCATTCTTCTTCGAAATTTTAGAAAATTATTGAATCCTCGGCGAAAAAATATTAATTTTCAATTATTTTAATTTTTAACCGAAAAAGACGAATCTTCAACAGAATAGTGGAATTCTCAACAAAAACTAATTAAATGATTTTGAATACAAAATAAACATTTTGAATAAATATTTCTTTTTTAGGTTTATTTGTTCATTTGTTTTTATGGTTATAGAAATATAATTTCTGTATGATTCTTGAGAAAATTAAAAAAGATTTTTGAAGATTTCAGATATGTCGATATTCGAGATTTGTAGCAATCTTTTGAAATGTTTTGAAAACTTTCAAATTTTCCTTAAAAATTCATTTTTCAAAACAAAAAGTCATTACACATTTTCTCAGGAATCTCAAGAAAGGTTCTTTCATTTTCGTGAAGCCTTTGAAACTTCTTAAAAAGCTTACCATTTTTTTTTAAATCTTCCAAAATAAAATTTTTTTTTTAATTTGTAATCTTTTCAAATTTCCAATTATTTTATAAATCCTGTCCAAAATATTTAAATTTTCTAAATATCTTTTGAAATTATTTGAATTTTTCTAAAAAAAGTTCTTAAAATTCTGAAAAATAAAAAAGATGCCTTCAAGTCTTCCAGGTTCTGTTTAGACAAATTTGGAAATTTTTTGAAATGTTTTTAAGTCTTTTTGAATATTGTTTTGAAATAAATTTTTCAAAATAAAAAAATCAGTTTAAATTATTCAAAGAATTTTAAGAAATATGTTTTATTATCGTGAAACTCTTCCAAATGCTTGAGAAACTTCAAAATTTTTATTTACAGATATTCAAAAATGTGCATTTTTCAAGTTTTAAACAATCTTTTTGAGTTCTAAATTAATTTTGAATCTTTTTAAAACTCCTAAATATTTCTTAAACTTACTCGAATTTTGTATAAAACTTTGTAATCTTGCTAAATGAACATTTTCGCTTTAAAATCGTCCACATTCTGTTTCGAGATTTTAGGAACTAATTAAAAATTTTTTGAAATATTTGTCAATTTTCTCTGAAAATTTATTTTTCAAAATAAAAATTGAGTTTAAATTTTGCCAGGAATTTTAAGAAATGTTTATTTCAAAATATTCAAAAGGGTGCGTTTTTTCTAACTTTTTTGAAATGTTTTCAAGTTTTAAATAAATTTTTAATCTTTTTAAAAATTCTAAATGTTTGTTAAACTTGATCAGATTTTTTATAAATCTTTGTAATCTTGTTAATTGAGAAATTTGCCTTTAAAATCGTCTATATTTTTTTTCGAAATTTTAAGAAATAATTTAAAATGTTTTGAAATCTTTGTTAATTTTCTCTCAAAATTTTTTAAAAATTAGGAATCAGTTAAAAATTCCCCAGGAATTACATTTTTTTTATTATATTGAAACTTTTAAAATTCTTAAAAAGCTTCTTCATTTTTAAAATCTTCAAAAATCTACAAATTGCATTTTGTATATAAATCCTGGACAAGTTTCTTACATTGATTATTATTATTATTATTGAATATATTATTTATATAACCTTACATTTCTCATAAACCTGAAGTTTGCAAACCTTTTCATTTAAAATGGGAAAAAGGACCGACAGCTCCAACCAATCATAAATACGAGTTTTCGGACAACAATAGTTTCAAATTGTTTCGAGTTATTTCGAGAAATAATCGAAAATGGCGCCATGCGCTTTTTAATATAGGATATAGATTAAAAATGTTACCTATTCGAGTCAAAAATACCCCCACCCCCAAATAACAGATCGTAACAAAACAAGAACCCCCTTTCAATGTTACCTAATATATAAACGCTCTCTTAGATTATTATTCATATAAAGTGAATTGAGCACGATAATGCGACCGATATTCGATGTATGATAAACGACGTCTTAAGGGAAGAAGATAGCCTTTGGAGGAGACGTGATAAATCTTTCTCGAACGGTCATTCGCAATATGATGATAAAGACCAGTAGTCTTTTTCGCATTTTCTTGCCCTCCTCTTCCTTTTTTTGCCAGCTTGTGAATATCACCGGCCCTTCATTGTCCAGGCATCGCTCTTGTTATTTGTCAAGCCAAAGCAACGTCGATAATAGCCCATCCTGATCCGATCGGTGACTGCCATAAGCCTCGACTTATCAACACAAAAGCCTGGATATCGTTCTCATTCCGACCGTTTACCAAATAGCTCCCAAATCTTTCGGTAAGACCCATATCATGACATTCTGAAGAATTCCGGAAACGATTCGTTGCCTAGGCTAGCTCTGAACAGATGATCTCTTCTACCTCAATTGCTGACATTTTGATGCAATATAATGAATGGTCAGACCTTTTTCTACCTTTTTATATTTGCATTAAAAGTTGGATTGACAGGAACAATTTTCAGAGCATTATGGTCATTGCCCCATAAATCATGAAAAAGAAAACAGTCAGAGGAAATCAGTGAAAAGTCAGAGACTTTGGAGAAAAAAGCTGGCGGCAGTAACAGGTCAGAAGTCAGAAGTAAAATACATTTTCATTTAAGTTTTTAAAAATTTTAAATTATCTTGCGTAATTTTTGGCCACTAAATTTTTGTCGTAAAATTAATTAGGAGTCATTACAAAATAACGTAAGACAATTTTGGTGGGAAGGGGGGCGGGGGGGGGGGGGATCTTACTGATTCTGATGAATTAACAAAGTAGTTAACTCCCAATCAGCTAATTGAAATTTTAAGCAAACAATATTACTTCCAAACAAAAAATGTATAGTTGACATTTTGAGGAAGAAAAGATTTTCATTTTAAATAAACAGTTGAATTGACCCAAAAAGGACGAATTTGCAATAAAATAGTTGAATCCTCAACTGAAGCAGATAAATTAATTAATTAATTAATCCTCAACCTAACAGATGAATTTTTAACCAAAAAAGATTAACTTACCACCAAAACGGTCGAATTTTCGATCAAGTAGTAGATATATTTTTAACTCAATAGTTTAATTTTATACCCAAAAATAAAAATTTTCAACAAACTACATAAATTTTAAATCAAATAGTTAAATTATTAATTAAATGGTTCAATTTTTAACCAGAAAGGATAATTTTCTACCAAAAGGGCAAATTTGGAACAAAATAGTTCAATCTTCAACCAAAAAAGATTAATTTTCAACTAAACAGTTACATTTTCGGCTAAAACATATTAACTTTCTACCAAAACAGTTTCATTTTCTACCATAAAAAATGAATTTCTAGCAAAAAAAAATTAAATTTCTACCCAATAGAGCGAATTTTTAATCAAGTACGTATATTTTTAACCCAATAATTTAATTTTATACAAATAATACAAATTTTCAACAAAATACATAAATATCCAAATTAGTTAAATTTTCAATTGAACAGTTAAATTTTGGACCAAGAAGAACATTTTCCTACTGAAAAAATAAGATTTTTGAGAAATTGCATTATTTTTTAACCAAATACTTGAATTTTCAAACCAAAGAGACTGATTTTCAATCAAGAATTGAATTTTCAAAAAATTACGTCAACTTTGAACCAAATTGTTGAAATTTTAAATAAAAAAGATGAATTTTCAATAAGAGTTGAATCTTCAACAAAGAAAGATTTTTTACTAAAAAAAAAAGAAAAAAGATTTCATCCAGAATGTGGAATTTTCAAGCAAAAAGATTAATTTTCTAACCGAAATGACGAATTCCGAAATTTAAAAAATATTTTTTTTTTACCAGATCGTTGGATTTTCTACAAAAAAATACAAATTTTCGAAAATTACATAAACTTGTACATAAAGTACATAAATTTTCAACCCAAAAAGATAAATTTCCAAACAAAAATCTTAATTTTCTAACCCAAAGGACGATTTCTCAATTTTAAAAAATAAATATTTTTAACCAAATAGTTGAATTTTATACCAAAAATTACAAAGTTTTAACAAATTACATAAACTTTAAACCAAATTGTTGAATTTTTAAACCAAAA
>CAKNYM010048204.1:0-11364 GCA_932195095.1 Andricus curvator
AGGTACAATATTTTACTTAACTTGAGAAATTCCGGAAGCTGAAATTTAGCTTGATTTGAGAACTTAATTACTAACCTCATGAATTTGGTTTCTTTCTCAAACCATTGCATTTATCAAAATTATCTTGCATAATTTTGGATGAACTAAAAAAACGAGGTTCAAAATGACTTGTAGAAGGCAATTCTAGACCGATTTTGGATTTATTTTTTTCTTTTAATTCAGCATTTTGTTTCGGAGAGATTCATGTGGCCTGCTTTTTTAATTTTTCTTCGTTTAAATATTTATGATAATGCAAATAGCGAAAAATAGTCGATTTTTTGTTTTATTTCCGTAGAAAATTTTTTCTTATGTTCAACATCGCTGCACTGGATGCGTAGGGGTGTTTGAAAGCAAAAAAGTTATTATCTGGTAAAGTTAATTGTTGTAAATAAATTCAATGAACAGTCTACAACATTATCGATTTTTCGTCTTTAAAGTACATTTTTGAGTTAAAATTACTTGCTTTTATTAACAAAATATCATTCTATTAACGGGGAAGAAGAATCTTGTAAATTCAAATTTAATCAAGTATTTATAATTTATACTAAATAATTAAAATATTTATTTAATTTATTTTAAAATTATAGTAATTTCTTTATAAGAATGATTTAATCGATGAAAATTATTTACTCATTCAACTGATGAATTAAAATAATTTGTATACAGTATTAATCGATAAGAAGCAAATTTTTATCAAATAATATAAATTGAAAAGAAAACTCTAATTAAAGATATTAATGAACCAATTGATGAAATTGAATTTCATAATATATATGAATTGGGGTAATCAGAATATCGTCGTGGTATTTCTCCTAATCCTAAAAAATGTTGAGGGAAAAATGTTAAATTTACTCCAATAAATATTGAATAAAATTAAACTTTTAATCATTTTGGATTTAATGTTAAACCTATAAACCTAATATTTTTAGAAATAAAAATTGAAATTAATATAATATCTTCTATCCCAATAATTTTATTTTCAAATAACAATTTTAATGATTCTTCAATAAAATATTTTTTTATTCAAGGTTCAAGTTCTTCTTTAATATCATTTTTTATATTGAATTTAATTAATAAATTCGTTAATATAATATTTTTATTAGTATTTTTTTCTTTATTAATAAAATTATGATTTTTTTCTTTTAATTTTTTATATTTAAATATATTGAATAGTTTATTATGAATTGTTTATTTTTAATAACGATTCGAAAAATTGTAACTTCTTTAATCATTAATTATTTATTTAAATTAATAAATTCTAATCATTACTCAAATAACAATTTTTATAATATTATTAATTTAATTATTATTAGTGGATCTTTAATAAGAATCAGGTTAGTTTACTTATTATAGAAAGAGTTACTATTTATTATTTCATTAAATGTAATTTTATATTTACTTCTTACTTTTTATCAATAATTACAGTAATTATATATTTTTATTATTTAAAATTATATATAACTACTATGATTTTTTAAATAACAATTTATCAATTATTAATTTCATTAAATATAATATATTTATAAAATTTATATTTTTAAATTTAACTATAACTATATTATTTTATTGTATTTATAATATCTTATATTTGAGTGTTTCAGCACTAAAATTTTCGAAATTTTAAGTAACAAAAATATTTTATTAAATTGACAAAAAAATAGTGAATAACAAAATTCCATAAATAAACATCATTGGCGAAATAATTAAAAAAAAACAATCAAAATTAATTAAATTGAACGTTGACACTAGGCATTTGTCTGTAGAATTAGTTAGAAAATTATTTTAAAATATGTGATGAGATTATTCAAGGAAAATTATAATAGAAAACGATTTATTTCGTGAAATTCATAAAAAATAACGGATTACAAATTTTTATCCTTCAACAACATAAACAACATAATTTCAACAAAATTAAGAGAAAAGACTATTTCTTCCTGTCTTTAAATGCCCACACTGGGCATTTGTTTATGTAGTTTGTTTATACAATTATTAAAAAAAATCAAATGACAAATTCATATGATCAAGTATCATTTTGTTAATAAAAGCAAGTAATTTTAACTCAAAAATGTACTTTAAAGACGAAAAATCGATAATGTTGTAGACTGTTCATTTAATTTATTTACAACAATTAACTTTACCAGATAATAACTTTTTTGCTTTCAAACACCCCTACGCATCCAGAATCCAGTCCAGCGACGTTGAACATAGGAAACAAATTTCTACGGAAATAAAACCAAAACAAAAAATCGACTATTTTTCGCTATTTGCATTACCATAAATATTTAAACGAAGAAAAATTAAAATAGCACGCCACATGAATCTCTCCGAAACAAAATGCTCAATTAAAAGAAAAAAAGAAATCCAAAATCGGTCTAGAATTGCCTTCTACAAGTCATTTTGAACCTCGTTTTTTTATTTCATCCAAAATTATACAAGATAATTTTGATAAATGCAATTGTTTGAGAAATAAACCAAATTCATGATGTTAGTAATTAAGTTCACAAATGAAGCTAAATTTCAGCTTCCGGAATTTCTCAAGTTAAGTAAAATATTGTACCTATAAATTAAAGCTACTGCAGTGGATTTGAATAAAATATACTCAAAAATTTTCCATACAATTTCCTATATACTTGAGCCTTCTTTGATTTTCTACTTTTTTGAGTCAAATAACATATCGTTGGAATCGTTATAATTAGCAGATTTCGAATATTGGGCAGTGCCCATTTCATCGCCGTTTACCTGCTTGCATTACCCCCACTACCGACCTTCCCCTCACCTAGCTGAGTGCTCGCCAGCGTCTGTCGTCGACCCATGTCAGCGGGGGGTCCTTTGTACTAATAAGGAATAAAATACGAAACATAAAATTTTTTTTAATTTTGCAATTAGTAATTTGGAAATATTATATTCTAAATCTACGTTTCTTGGCGATTCCAACGATATGTTACTTGACTTCGTAAGTTGAAAATTAGGAGTGTTTATAATGCCATATATGGGATCACCGAAATTCAACTGCATTAGCTTTGTGGGTTGATTTAGAACCCATCTATTCAGATTATTCCATTTTTCAAAATAGAAGAAAGTAATAGTCCGAACCAAAAACACATTTTTAAAAAATTGCTAACTTTTACAAATTTGTAAACTATATTTAAGTAGATATCTTTTGGTAAATTGAGTTAACCATTAACACCTCAATTAGGTTTAACAGAAATTTATGTGAAACGATATGATACTTTTCACATTGCTCTTAAAGATTTTTTTGACTTTAATAAGAAAATGGAAAGATTGACCAAAACATCTTTTGATAATAAAAAACGTTTTATTTATACTTTCAGGTAATATTTGAATTTGATTAATATAGATATGTTTTCATTATTTATAACTGTAATTATCCTATAAATTTACTCTGATGAGGAAGTGTTCAACCCTGAAGTTGCATTTCTGACTAAAAAAGATTACTTTTTAACAAAATAGTAGAATTTTAGAAAAAATTAACGAAGGAACATATTTTTAATTGTTCCAAACATGTGGAAAAATACCAAACAATTGGCCCTTTTTAGGGCCACCAAATGAACTAATGCATTTTCTTAAAGATCGAAATAAAATCTACTCGCACTCTTTCTTTTTTCCGTCTTAATAAAACATGTAATAGTTAGATTTAAACAAGAAAAGATTTTTATTTGAAATGAAAGACAGTGTAATTAAACGAAAAAACACAAATTTTCAACAAAATACATGAATTTTCAACCAGAAAAGATCCATTTTCAAATTTAAGTAACAATTTTTTAATCAAAAATTATAGTAGTTACATTTTCAGTAAATAAAATTAATTCTCAATTGTAAAAAATGAATTTCTAGCAAAATAATTGAATTTTCAACCAGAGATATGAATATTCAACCAAATAGTTAAATTTTGAACTGAAACAGATAAATTTTTAACCAAAAATGAAATAATTAAATTTTCAGTCAAAGAAATTGATTTTCAACTGAAAATGAAACGAATTTTCAACAAAATAGTTAAATTTTCAACCGAAGAGATGAATCTTGAACACAAAAAAAAAAAAATTTCAAGAAAGTAGTTTGAATTTCAATTTGTGGCTAAAGAAGATGACTTGTTAACAAAATAGTTGAATTTTTAACAAAATAATTAAATTTGTAACCAAATATCCAAAAGGACGAATTTTCTACAAAACAGTTGAATTTTCGACCTTCAACTTCCTCATCAGGGTAAATTTATAGGATAATTACAGTTATAAATAATGAAAACATATCTATATTAATCAAATTCAAATATTACCTGAAAGTATAAATAAAACGTTTTTTATTATCAAAAGATGTTTTGGTCAATCTTTCCATTTTCTTATTAAAGTCAAAAAAAGCTTTAAGAACAATGTGAAAATTATCATATCGTTTCACCAAATTTTTAAATTAATTGTCAACAAGAAAAGATGATTTTTCCAAAATAATCAATAATTTTTAAACCAACAGTTGCATTGACAACTAAATAATTGAAATTTTGAGCAAAAGAGATGAATTTTCGAACAAAATCCTCGCATTTTAACCAAATAATTGAAGTACTTATTTTTATTCAATTCTAAATCGTCTTTTTTGCCAGAAAATTCATCTTCTATATGGTTTAAAATTAATTTTTTCATATCAAAAAATTTAATATCTTATTTTTGGTCCAGAATTCCTTTATTTTGGTTAAAAATTCTAATATATGATTAAAAATATAATTATGTTGTTGAAAATTCAACTGCATTGTCTTAAAAAGCCATATTTTCTGGTTGAAAGGTAAATCTTTTTATTTTAAAAGTCTTCTAATTTATTTTGTGTTCAGAACTCATCTTTTGTTATTGAAAATCCTACTTCTTGGTGAAAAATTTAATTATTTTTTCTAAAATTCGACTATTTTGTTAAAAAGTCATCTTTTTTAGTCAGAAATGCAACTTTAGGGTTGAACACTTCCTCGTCAGGGTAAATTTATAGGATAATTACAGTTAAAAATAATAATAACATATCTATATTAATCAAGTTCGGACTATTACTTTCTTCTATTTTGAAAAATGGAATAATCTGAATAGATTGGTTCTAAATCAACCCACAAAGCTAATGCAGTTGAATTTCGGTGATCCCATATATGGCCTGATAAACACTCCTAATTTTCAACTTACGAAGTCAAGTAACATATCGTTGGAATCGCCAAGAAACGTAGATTTCGAATGTAATATTTCCAAATTACTAATTGCAAAATTAAAAAAATTTTATGTTTCGTATTTTATTCCTTATTAGTAGAAAGGACCCCCCGCAGACATGGGTCGACGACAGACGCTGGCGAGCTCTCAGCTAGGTGAGGGGAAGGTCGGTAGTGGGGGTAATGCAAGCAGGTAGACGGCGATGAAATGGGCATCTCCGCTTTTAGGTTGAGAGCGAGCTTTGCTTTGGCCTAAAAGTTTGTGCGTCATCGCCAAAAATTATCAAGGAGAAGCTTTCGAAGGCAATGCATGTAGAAAACTCCTGAGACATCCTGATAAACTTCTAGAATCTAAAATTTGCGGCGAAGTTGGACCTATAAGAGTAGTACCATTCGTTTATTCCTTCAAGACTATGGTCAAAATTGTGAACGCTTGCTTTTCCACTAGAAAAGTGGATTCAGACTGCGAAAAGCTCGTCGAAGAATTGGAAAAGCATTTTAAGAGTACTGGAGTTAGCGAGACGTTGAAAATTCACGTAATCTTGAGACATTTGACGTACATATGGTCCGGACAACCTGGCGAAATGATCCACAATGTATTTTTAAGAAATTATTGGAACAGACACAGAATAAATATGATGGAAGATGAAAGGTATTTATCCAGTCTCAAAAAAGCAGTGGTCGAGTTCTCTTCACAGCACCTTTAATCATAATTATATATTTGAGTTCATTGTTTTATTGTATTGAATATGAATGAATAAATCTTGTTCTCAAAAATTAATATTAATCTATGAAATCTATCCTTCAATATTTATTTAAGTAGATTAGGTACTTTCATTTAAATTTGAATGAATTAATTAATTTTCTTTTAATTTTGATGATTTTTGTCAATTTCTGGCGAAAATATGGCTTTTAACGATAAACTATATCAATGAAAAATTATTGCTTTTGTAAAAGTAAACAACTTTTACTTGAAACATTTCTCCCTATAACTAATATTTTTAGAAAAAAATCAAAGAAACGCATTTCCTTGAATCAAGTAAATTTTTTTTCAGTGCATGTACTAAAAAATACAAAAAAGTACAAAATTCGTCTCAATAATAGAAAAAAGTTGTACTTTCTTGTAATTTTGGTCGTAACTAATTTATTTATTTGCAGATTCCTGTGAAAATAGTTTTGGTTTTCTGTCCATCTTTGTGAAAAATTTTCCACCAGGTTTACTCAGAGAAAAATCCGGGAAAAGTCAGGGAATTTTGAAAATGAAGTTTTGCGGCCACCCTGTAGTATGAAATAATTAATGATGGAGGGATTTCAATCTAACGATAATTCCGGATGATTGTATCGTTCTCTAATTCACTTTACAGGAATGACGATTGTTCACCGAAGAATGAATGAAAGCACGTGCCAGGTCACGTGTCTTTTGTAGAAATCATGGCTGGGCAGATGCATCACAAATCGTGGTTGCTCTCACAATACAAATCTAAATCCGCCAGATTACAAGTTCAACATGATTTCACAATACAAGCCAGTCACTTTTCTAAAAATGTGAGATTTTCTCAATTCCCTTTTAAATTGGCTTATCTCGAATTTAATATTACCCTCAGTCGGTCGAATAATTAAAATTATACAATTGAAGAGATTTTGTGATTATTGCAATCTTCCGCTGATATAAATGGAATAAATATTTTTATGTTTTATTTCAATAAATTTCCTGATTATCCTAACAGCTGCAAATTACTGCAAATAGTTTCTCCATGTAAATTTCCAAACAAAAATGAAATTATTATATTTTAAAGTGAAAAAATTCTTCAACCGAGAAGATTATTTTTCTACCGAAAAAAACAAAATTTTAACAAAATATAATTGATTTGAACCAAGTAGTTCAATTTTCAACTAAAAAATATGAATTCTCAACCAAATAATTATATGTTCAACTAGAAAACATAAATTATCAAGCAATAATGGAATTATTATGTTTTCGATTGAAAAATTAAGTTTGTACAAAAAAATTGAATTTTCAAAGAAATATTCAAATTTTCAACGAAGGATATGAATTTCGAACTAAAATGATGCACCTTCTACCAAAACATAAATTTTTAACGAAGTAGTTAGACTTTTAACCAAGCAGTTGAAGTTTCAACAAAAAATAAATGAATTTTTAACCAAGAAGATTAACTTTCTACCAAAAAAGACAAATTTGTAACAAAATACATTAACTGTGAACGAAATAGTGGAATTTTTAACTAAAAAAGATAAATCATCAACCAACAATGGAATAATGATATTTTTAATTCAAAAAATCAAGTTTGTACAAAAAAAAAACAAATGTTCAAAAAAATATTTCAATTTTCAACCAAGAAAATGAATTTTGAACGAAAATAATGTATCTTCGAACTAAAAAAATATTTTTATCAAACTAGTTAGATTTTCAAGCAAGTAGATTGATTTTCTACAAAAAAAAAACAATTTTTAACAAAATATATTAAATTTCAACTGACTGGATGAATTTTTAACTAAAAAAGATTAATTTATAATAAACAATGCAATAGTTAAATTTGCAGTTAAAGAAAATAATTTTCATTCAAAAAAACGTATTTTCTACCAAATAATAGCATTTTCAACCAAAAATAAAATGAATTTCCAGCCAAGAAAATGAATTTTCTACCAAAGAAGACAAATCATCAACAAAATATATTGAATTTCAACCGAATAGATTAATTTTTCCACTAAAAAACATTAATTTATAATCAAAAATGCAATAGATAAATTTTCAGTCAAAGAAAATAATTTTCAGGAAAAAAAAACAAATTTTCTACCATAACTACATTTTCAACTAAAAATAAAATTAGGTTTGACCCAAGAAAATTAATTTTCTACCAAAAAAGACAAATTTTCAACAAAATATATTGAATTTCAACCAAATAGATGAATTTTCAACCTAAAAATATTTATTTATAATCAAAGATGCAATAGTTAAATTTTCAATTAAAAAACAAATTATTTCATCAAAAAAAAAGGTATTTTCCACCAAATAGTTGCATTTTGAACCAAAAATAAAATAAATTATCAACAAAGAAAATTAATTTTCTATCAAAAAATTTTTTTTTTAACAAAATATATTAAATTTCAACCGAACAGATGAATTTTTCGACTAAAAATGATATATTTATAATCAAAAATGCAATAGATAAATTTTCAGTCAAAGAAAATAATTTTCATGAAAAAAAAAAAAATTTCTACCATAACTACATTTTCAACTAAAAATAAAATCAAGTTTGAACCAAGAAAATTAATTTTCTACCAGAAAAGACAAATTTTCAACAAAATATATTGAATTTCAACCAAATAGATGAATTTTCAACCTAAAAAGATTTATTTATAATCAAAGATGCAATAGTTAATTTTCAATTAAAGAATAAATAAATGTCATCCAAAAAAGAAAGGTATTTTCTACCAAATAGTTGCATTTTGAACCAAAAATAAAATAAATTTTTAACAAAGAAAATTAATTTTCTATCAAAAAAAATTTTGTTTAACAAAATATATTAAATTTCAACCGAACAGATGAATTTTTCGACTAAAAATGATTTATTTATAATCAAAAATGCAATAGATAAATTTTCAGTCAAAGAAAATAATTTTCATGAAAAAAAAAACAAATTTTCTACCATAACTACATTTTCAACTAAAAATAAAATCAAGTTTGAACCAAGAAAATTAATTTTCTACCAAAGAAGACAAATTTTTAACAAAATATATTAAATTTTAACCGAATAGATGAATTTTTCAACTAAAAAAGATTTATTGATAATCAAAAATGCAATAGATACATTTTCAGTTGAAGAAAATAATTTTCATTGAAAAAACGTATTTTCTACCAAATAACTTCATTTTCAACCAAAAATAAAATGAAGTTTGTACCAAGAAAATTAATTTTCTACCAAAAAAGACAAATTTCCAACAAAATATATTAAATTTCAACCCAATACATGAATTTTCAACTTGGAAAAATTGATTTTTCATCAAAAATGCAATAGTTAAATTTTCAGTCAAAGAAAATAATTTTCATCTAAAAAAGAAACGTATTTTCTACCAAATAGTTGCATTTTCAACCAAAAATAAAATGAAGTTTGAACCACGAAAATTAATTTTCCACTAAAAAAGACAAATTTTTAACAAAATACGTTAAATTTCAACAAAATAGAGAAACTTTCAACTTAAAAAGTTTTATTTTTAATCAAAAATGCAATAGTTAAATTTTCAATTAAAAAAAAAATAATTTTCATTCAAAAAAGAAACGTATTTTCTACCAAATAGTTGCATCCTTAACCAAAAATAAAATGAAGTTTGAACGAGGAAATTTAGTTTTTATCAAAAAAGACCAATTTTTTACTAAATATATTAAATTTCAACCAAATGATTAAATTTCAACTAAAAAAGATTAATTCATAATAAAAAATGTGATAGTTACATTTTCAGTTAAAGAAAATAATTTCTATCCAAAAAAGAAAAGTATTTTTTACCAAATAGTTGCATTTTCAACCAAAAATAAAATTAATTTTCAACAAAGAAAATTAAATTTTGACCAAAAAAGACAAATTTTTAACAAAATATATTAAATGTTAACCGAATAGATGAATTTTTCAATTAAAAAAGATTAATTCATAATTAAAAATGCAATAGTTGAATTTTCAGTTGAAGAAAATAATTTTAAATTGAAAAAGAAACGTGTTTTCAACCAAAAAGATGAATTTTCAAGTAAAAAAATTAATTTCAACGAAATAGCTAAATTTTGAACTCAAAAAGATAAATGTAAAATATAAATTTTCAAGCAAGAAGAATGATTTTCTACCAAAAGAGACGAATTTTCAACAAAATACATTAAGTTCCAAATAAACAATTGAAATTGAAATTAAAAAAGATAAATTATGAACCAGAAAATAAATAGTTAAATCTTCAGTTGAAAAAATTAATTTATGAGACATTTTTCAGAATATTTCACTCAAATCCACAGCAGTAGCTTTAATTTATTGGTGCAATATTTTACCTAACTTTGGAAATTCCGGAACCTAAAAGGCCACATTTGAAAACTTATTAAGTAACATCCTAAACTTAGTTTATTTCTCAAACAATCGCATTTCTCAGAATTATTCCTAAATAATTTCGCACTCCCAGTCCAAAAGTATGAATAGTGTCATCCCTCGCTTAATTTGGAAACTCATTAACAAACATCATACATTTTTTTTACTCCTCAACCAATTTGTTTATGAAAGTTGATTGAAAATACTATTTTAACACACAAAAAGCAGAATATGGAGACAATCTCAAAAATGTCGTTTTTTAAATCTAACTGTAGAAATTTTGAAAAGAGACCAAAACGGAAAATTGCATTTACTTAAGTGTCGAAAAAAAGTTAAAAACTAAATTCGGCAAATTTTGAAAATAATTTTTCTTCCTTTCAAAAATAATATGTTTCATATTACTGTCTCCAGATGTTTTACTACTGGTACTTCTGTTTTCTTTTTATTAACACTCAAAAATACTTATTCGCAGGGTGAAGAAAATTACAGGAGAAAATATATGGGAAGTCCAAAGTGGATTTATGCCAGGAAGATCATGTACGCGCAGATAAGATATTTAGCTTGAGACAGATCACAGAAAAAAGTTTGAGAGTAGGAAAGAAAGTTTTCTGTGCATTTGTTGACCTAGAAAAAGCATTTGACAAGGTAAATAGAAGTAAACTTTGGGAAGTCCTTAAAGAGTACGGAGTCAATGGATGCTCCTACAAGCAGTAAAAACAATATATGCAGGTAGTAAAGCAAGTGTAAGAGTAAATGGGAAACTGAGTGACTGGTTCGTTATTATGCAAGGCGTGAAACAAGGATGCGTTATGTCCTCATGGCTATTTATCATATTTATGGATAAGTGTCTAAGAATGGCCCTCTTCGACGAAGAAGGTGTAGATCGCGAAACAGTGAAGGTACGTGGGTTAGCTTTTGCAGATGACAAGATTATTATGGCAGAATCAATCGAGGGCTTCCAAAGAATGTTGAATAAACTTAATACAAGCATGAAGAACACGTGCCTTAAAATTAACATAAATAAAACAAAAATCATGGTGTTTGGGGGATTGA
>CAKNYM010048204.1:19524-29688 GCA_932195095.1 Andricus curvator
GATTAAGGAAGCTATGTTAATGCATAATATTTGAAAATACGGTTTTTATAGTAAAACTTTTTTCTTCAATGTAATTCAAAGTTGATGCAAGAATACAAAAGATTTCTTGGTTCGAGACGAATCGATTGACCTACAATATTAATACAGTTTATTGAAGATTATTTTCAATCCAATGATCTGAGAGAATTTGAAAATATTTTCCGGGAACTTTGGGACGTTTTGGATCTCAGAATTCAAGAAATATAGGATTTCATGAGATTTTCGCGACTTTTTATCATCTTTTATGAGCAAATTTCACGGTATTTCAAAAACTATGAGGTATATTGAGATCTTTCCTAATTTGAGAGAATTTTCGAGTTCTTTGTGATATTTTAAATGATTTTAACGAATTTTCAAATTAATACAGTGGTTGAAGGAAATTCGAAGAAATTTAAGGAGTCTAGATTCTCTAAACGCTTTTCAAAGAACTTCATGAATCAAGAACTACACAGTATTTCAGAAATTCTTTTTTTTACATTAGAAAAAAAAATAAAATAAATAAATAAAATAAAATAAATAAATAAATAAATAAATAAATAAATAAAATAAATAAAGTGAAATAAAATAAAGTTTAACCCTTTTCCAATTAAAAAAAAAAAAAAAAAAAAAAGACTCATTGGCTCCTCGTTTAGAGGTAGGCCAGGATTCAGCAGATAGGCACATATTAACTCCTATCAAATACAACGCTGCTGAAGGCTGGTAACCTTCTCAGCATGAATCACCAACCAATTGAGACTCTCGGTTTCCTTTCTCTGTCCTCACCTCTCCCCCCCCACACAGTAACAGAAGTATTGGTGGGACTGACGTTACAGATAGACTATCCACCGTACAACAAATAATCACTTAACTTGGACATGATTTCGGCTCGCAAAACAAATTTCGCGCATAAAGGTGATAGTTGGGTGCACAATCTAAACATGAATAATACAAACAATAAAGTAGCCTCGGAATGGACTGAAACTTGGATTGACGAAATGCATACACACGGTAAACGCAAAAGTCGAGTTTCAGGCAATGAATGGAGACTGGGTGTCTGGAATGCTAGAGGACTGAACGACCTTAAAGTAAGAGAACTTCGAGAAACTATGCATGCAAGGAAACTAGATATTTTATGTGTACCTGAGACGAAGAAAAAGGGTTTCGAAAGTAGAAACATAGAAAATGGGGTGTTGAAAGGCGGTTTTGAAATATGGTCAGGAGTAGGTAGTGAATCAAATCGTAGTCAAGGGGTCAGTTTAATTATGAATGAAAAAGCAAGACAGCATCTCAAAGATCATGATTTTGTATCTCCCAGATTGTTGTGGGCTAGAATGAAGGTAGGAATCAGAAGGTTATTTATCATAGCATGCTACGCCCCAGTTGACAGTGAGCCGCGAGAAGTCAAAGACGCTTTCTGGGACACTGTAAATGACACAATAAGTACTTGCGATCAAGGTGAAAGAATAATTCTGCTAGGAGATATGAACGGATGGGTCGGCGTTCAACGTCAGGATACAGATACAGAAAGGGTGCTAGGTAAATTTGGGGATGCAACAAAAAAAAACTATAACGGGGAAAAATTAGTTAGCTTATGTTTAGAAAAGGGCCTATTTATTACAAATACTTGGTTTAGACACAAAATGATCCATATGTACACCTGGCGTAAAGGAAATAGCCACAGTATAATTGACTTTGTTATTACGGATGAAAGACTAAGAGAACTAGTGAAAGATACAAGAGTCATGAGGGGTTCCGAATGCAATACTGATCATTAGCTCTTAGTCTCCAAAATAAATTTAGGGCGGGGATGGAGAAGAAAGAAAACAACAAAAACAAAACAAACGCGAATAAAGATTGAAAATTTACAAAAACCGGAAGTGCGAATAGACTTTCAAAATAGGTTAAACGCAAGTATAGATGAGACAATTTGGAAGGGATTAATAAACAATAACGATTTAGAGGGCATGTGGACTTTGCTACCGGATGTCATCGTTGAAACTGCGACCGAAGTATGTGGTACGGCGGTTGTTGGAAGAAAATCTGGTGATGCATGGTGGAATGATGAAATTGAGGCAGCCCAAAAAGAAAAGAGAGAAGCGCACGAAAGAACGTTGCACATTACAGGTCTTAGCGATGAGGAGAGAAATAGACTTAAAAATGATTACAGACACAAAAAGAGAAAAGTTAAACGACTAGTCAAAGAGAGTAAAGAGAAAATGAGAACAGAAGAAGAGGAGAAAATACAAAACAGCTTCGAAGGAATGATGAAACTATTATATAAACAGTTGAAGGAAAGTAAAAATACAGAGTTTGCGAGCATGAGAAACAGCAAAGGTGAAATGCTATATGATATAGACGGGATAGTAGACGCTTTAAAAGACTCTTTTAAAGAACTATTAGGAGGTAAAGATATAGGACAACAAAACTGCGACATAGAACATAATGCATTAGAAAACCCAATTGAAAAAGTATGTGTCACTGAGGTCAGAAACATAATAAAGAACTTGAAAAACGGTAAGGCTGCTGGTGTAGACAGTATCAGCGCTGAAATGCTTAAATACGGTGGCGAGTACATACCTCACAGGTTATGCGAATTGATAAATTTATGTATCGAGACGGGAGAAGTCCCGGACGATTGGAGAAAAGCGATTATCGTACCAATATACAAAAGAAAGGGAGATAAAAGCAACTGCAGCAATTACAGAGGTATCAGTCTACTAAGTACCGTAAGTAAAATATACTCAAAAATACTTATTCGTAGGGTAATGGAAATTACAGAAGAAAAGATATGGGAAGTCCAAAGTGGATTTATGCCAGGAAGATCATGTACAGATAAGATATTTAGCCTAAGACAGATCACAGAAAAAAGCTTGAGAGTAGGAAAGAAAGTTTTCTGTGCATTTATTGACCTAGAAAAAGCATTTGACACGGTAAATAGAAGTAAACTTTGGGAAGTTCTTAAAGAGTACGGAGTAAATGGAGGGCTCCTGCAAGCAATAAAAACAATATATACAGGTAGTAAAGCGAGCGTAAGGGTAAACGGGAAACTGAGTGACTGGTTCGATATTATGCAAGGCGTGAAACAAGGATGCGTTATGTCCTCGTGGCTATTTATCATATTCATGGATAAGTGTCTAAGAACTGCACTCTTCGACGAAGAAGGTGTAGATCTCCAAACAGTCAAGGTACGTTGGTTAGCTTTCGCAGATGACAAGATTGTTATGGCAGAATCAGTCGAGGATTTGCAAAGAATGTTGAATAAACTTCATACAAGCATGAAGGACATGGGACTCAAAATTAACGTAAATAAAACAAAAATCATGGTGTTTGAGGGAAAAAGTGAGAAAACAATATGCAACATTATCATAAATGATGAGAGATTAGAACAAGTTGACCAGTACGTGTATCTAGGTAGTCTATTCACTAGCGACGGAAAAATAGATGGGGAGTTAGATAGGCGCATAAATAAGGGTAGACAGGTTATCGGTAGAGTAGGATCCATCCTCACAAATAAAAACATATCAAAAAAAGCTAAAATGGCCATACATAATTCTATATTCGTACCGACTGTACTATACGGTAGCGAGACATGGACCTGTCAAGAAAAGGACAGGAGTCAAATTAACGCGATTGGCATGAAACCTCTGCGCATAATATGCGGGAAAACACTGATGGACAAAGTCCGAAACGAGACTATCCTCAAAGAATGTGGTACAGGAGAGACACTAGTTGACATATGGGAAAGAAATCAGTTAAGATGGTTCGGACATCTTGAAAGAATGAAAGGTGAACGACTGACCAAACAAGTGTATAAAGGTAAAGTAAATGGTAGAATGCCCAGAGGTAGACCGCCGAAAGAATGGTTAGAATCTGTAAATGAGACACTAATCCGTAGAGACATAAGAAGCCATAGAAACACAAGAGCTTGCATGAAAAAATGCATGGACGTGAAGGAAGCTAGAGTAGTATGCCAGGACAGAAAAGTGTGGCGACAAATATTTTGTAAACAGAGTGACAGTAGAATGAATGGCGCCTGAAACAAAGACCTTGGATACTAATGGGCCCAAGTGGAGAACCATGCATAACAATTTTGTGAGGCTCTTCACTTGGGGTGATCGCTAGAGAGATTGATCAGCAACCTGGGTCGGAGCAGTGTTGCGGAATAAACGTGTCATTTAAATAAATAACACGAGAATTCCAGATCAATCTGAAATATTTATACCTAACATCCATATACCTATCTACCTTATACCTATATACCTACATGCCTACATACCTTACAACCTCACACCTATATACCTATTCAACCTATACCTTACTATTCTCCAACCGAGCAAGTCACGCCTACCCCGAAAGGGAAATGGCTTAATGGTATAATAATAATAATAATAATAATAATAAGGAAGCTATGTTAATGCATAATATTTGAAAATACGTTTTTTTATAGTGAAACTTTTTTCTTCAATATAATTGAAAGTTGATGCAAGAATATAAAAGATTCTTTGCTTCGAGACGAATCGATTGACCTATAATATTAATTTATTTTATTAAAGCGTAGGGAAGTTATGGTAATTCATATATTTTGAAAATCGGTGTTTTATAGTAAAACTTTTTTCATTAATATAATTCAAAGTTGGTGCAAAAACAGAAAATATGTGTTTATTCAAGACGAATCGATTGACCTATAATATTAATACATTTTATTAAAGAGTAAGGATGCTATGGTAATGCATAATATTTGAAAATACGGTTTTTCATAGTAAAACTTTTTTCTTCAATGTAATTCAAAGTTGATGCAAGAATACAAAAGATTCCTTGGTTCGAGACGAATCGATTGACCTACAATATTAATACAGTTTATTGAAGATTAAGGAAGCTATGTTAATGCATAATATTTTAAAATACGTTTTTTTATAGTGAAACTTTTTTCTTCAATATAATTGAAAGTTGATGCAAGAATATAAAAGATGCCTTGCTTCAAGACGAATCGATTGACCTATAATATTAACATATTTTATTAAAGCGTAGGGAAATTATGGTAATTTATATATTTTGAAAATCGTTTTTTTATATTAAAGATTTTTTCATTAGCATAATTCAATGTTGATGCAAGAATATAAAAGATTCCTTGGATCGAAACGAATCGATTGACCTATAATATTAATACATTTTATTGAAGATTAAGGAAGCGATGTTAATGCATAATATTTGAAAATACGTTTTTTTATAGTGAAACTTTTTTCTTCAATATAATTGAAAGTTGATGCAAGAATATAAAAGATGCCTTGCTTCGAGACGAATCGATTGACCTATAATATTAACATATTTTATTAAAGCGTAGGGAAATTATGGTAATTTATATATTTTGAAAATCGGTTTTTTATAGTAAAACTTTTTTCATTAACATAATTCAAAGTTGATGCAAGAATATAAAAGATTCCTTGGTTCGAAACGAATCGATTGATTTATAATATTAATACATTTTATTGAAGAGTAAGGAAGCTATGGTAATGCATAATATTTGAAAATACGGTTTTTCATAGTGAAACTTTTTTCTTCAATATAATTCAAAGTTGATGTAACAATATAAAACCCGAATCGGGTAGTGTCACGCCTACCCTGAAAGGGAAATGGCTTAATGGTATACATACATACAAACAATTTTTGAAATACAAAGACAAATCAGACAAATCAAATTTTGAATTCGAAATGATAATTTTTCGAGCTGGAAAAGGAAAGGGAAACGTTCTATCACACCCTATCCCTTTGCCAGCTTTATGATTTTTTTTTAATTGTCAGAATCATTCTATTTGAAACTTTATGATCAAAAAATCTTTTCTATTCATGCGTCGTCAACTTTGAATTATGTCGACGAAAAAAGTTTTTCTGTTAGAAACAGATGATTCATATATTATAAATGAGCATAACTTCCTTAATCTTCAATAAAGTGTATTAATATTATAGATAAATCGATTTTCCTCGAATCAAGGAATCTTTTCCGTTCTTGCATCAATTGTCAATTATGTTAGTGAAAAAAGTTTTACTATAAAAAACCGTGTTTTCAAATATTATGCATAACCATAGCTTCCTTACTCTTAAAAAAAATGTATCAATGCCATAGATCAATCGATTCGTCTTGAATCAACACAACTTTTCTATTCTCGCATCATTCTAAATTATGAGAATTAGAACATTTTTAGTATGAAAATCGATTTTTAAAATATATAAATTACCATAACTTCCTACGCTTTAATAAAATATATTAATATTGTAGGTCAATCGATTCGTCTTGAACCAAGGAATCTTTTATATTCTTGCATCAACTTTGAATTATATTGAAGAAAAAAGTTTCACTATAGAAAACCGTATTTTCAAATATTATGCATAACCATGCTTCCTTACTCTTCAATAAAATGAAGATTCGTCTTGAATCAACACAACTTTTCTGTTCTCGCATCAACTTTAAATTATGAGAATTAGAACATTTTTAGTATAAAAATCGATTTTAAAAATATATAAATCTCCATAACTTCCCTACTCTTCAATAAAATTGATTAATATGGCAGGTCAATCGATTCGTGTCGAATCAAGGAATCTTTTATATTGTTGCATCAACTTTGAATTATATCGAAGAAAAAAGTTTCACTATGAAAAACCGTATTTTCAAATATTATGCATTACCATAGCTTCCTTACTCTTCAATAAAATGTATTAATATTATAGGTCAATCGATGTAATTTTTTATATTGCAAATGTAATTTTGTATTTTTTGTAAATTTCTATTTTTAAATTGATCAAAATGAAGACTTTAGTTTGTCTTTTATTGAAAAAAATAACTAATGCTTCCTCTATGAGGAAGAAAATACATTTGCTAACGGGAAGCAAAGTGCTCGTGAAATGAGCACCATATAATTATAAATACAAACAAAGTGGAAACACTCGAGATCGAATTCACAGCTAGTTTCTTTTGTTAGAAAAAACCTCCCACTTTGAGGAAGCACATTTATTTGATACTTATGAGGAAGGAAAATGCTGATAAAATGAGCACAAATAAATACTCTCACAGTTAATACGTCCATAGTACTTCGCAGCCGTATTAGCTTTTTTTTGAATTTTTTTTTGTCCAAATCGGTCAATATTTGTGGGCTGTACGTTATTTTGAACCAAAAAAGTCATGTTTTTCCCACTGTGTGACGGGGTGTTCAAAAATATCCCAAAATTGGTTTTGACGAGTGAATTCTTCTTCACTAGAGACTCATTAGATCCTCATCTAGATATCACTATGAACTGTTTTATTACTTTAAGGAATAATTTAAAGTTTGTTCTTGAAGTAGAAAAATAAAGTAATAAAGTTGGAAAATAGATAGGGTGAATTCTTCATAGTATTTAGAAATTAATCAATATAATTTGGAATACAAGGCCTATTTGCAAACAAGAAGCAAGCTGCGACGAATCCGTTAGCACGCGCGATCGTTTCCCCAAATCTCGCCAATAATGGTAAATGCTTCGGTAGAACTATTATGCTCACGATATATATCAATGTGTACACAGTGTTCGACAGACGGGTCTGGACCATAAAGGTGTTGGATTTTAGGGGATTCAATCAGTTTTTGCTGGGCGATTATGCACCCTGTCAGAGTGTCAGGAGCCTACCGAGGGCTGGGTGATGCATTTGCTGTTATTTTTTTTCTCGACAAAAATAAGCACTTGAGATAAAAATATTATTAAGCTCATAATTTACTATAATACAAAGTTTGGAAAAACCAAACCAGTTTAAGAATTTTAAATTAGATTAAAATCAAATTCAAAATCCTATTTAAGGTATAATACTCAAGTTAATGTATGGAATTCCTGAAAATAAAAACAAGAATCCAACGACCAAAGTTGGACAATCACCATAGAATGCTCCTATTGTAATTTAAAGAAAAAAAGAAAAAATCTTCCTAAAAAAAAAATTTCCTTTTTTCTTGGACAAAAAATAAAGAAGAGGAAAGAAAAATGAGAAGACAACCAACCAAATCCCCTTCCTTCTCTTTTTTTATTTCTTTCGTCCTTTTTATTTTTATTATTATCAAATCACAACAAAAAAACATTCATGGTGATTTATTTTATTTCTTTATTATTTTTTTTTATTTAACATTTATTTATCTAACATTTGTCTAAATTTTTACAAAAAAGTAGAGAAAACTATTTGTACAGGAATCTAGAAATGAAAACAATAAATCATAACCAAAATTAAAGGAAAGTACAACTTTTTTCTATTATTGAGACGAATTTTGTACTTTTTATGTGCATTTTTGTATTTTATTGTAGTTTCCAATTTTCTATAAGAATTCACAATTACAAAAATCTACAGAAATCAACAGGTTTTGCAGCAGGTTTTGTTTAAACTAAGGAATGGTGTAATATTAAAAGACAATAATGAATAATCGTTATTAAAAAAAACCTTGCGTTTGAAGTTTTTCTTTCAAATATATGGCACCATATATGTCATTTAAAATTATGTCATAGCAATGTTCTCAATATTTTTCATTCTTGGTCAAAAAATAAAAACTTTTTGACTGCAAATAAAAATTTAAGAATTGAAGAATTTCGTTGGAACTACTTCAATTTTCAAATTTCATCAAAAATTTCATCAAAATGATCACGGTCATTGAAATTAAAAGATTCGAACTCTTGAAGATAGAAATTTTTTTGTTTGAAGTTATAAAAACTGAACCACAAATTGAAACACTCAAAGTGGAATATTTTTGAGTTTAAAAATTTTGAAATTAAAGCTCAAAAAAATATTAAAGCAAACGCTCAATAATTTTCGCGTATAAAATCATCATTTTCAATCATATGAATTAAAGAATGAATAAAAAAATTTACGAATTTTCAAAATTATATCATTTTAAGCAATTTTAAGCTAGAGACATTAATTTATACATTAAAATTTGTTTTGAAATCTTTTTAAATATTCTCTTAAAAATAAAAAAATAAAATTATTATCAAATTTTTCAGGAATCTAATAATAATTTTATTATCTTGAAACTCGAATTTTTCCTACAATTTTTTGAAAATTCTGCAAAAGTGAAAAAAATTACCTTAAAATCATCCAGATTCTTTTTTGAAAATGTTGGAAATCTTATTAAATATTCTTTTAGAATTAATTTTTCAACAAAAAAATTATTGTTAGTTTTTGTAGAAATTTTGATACAAATTTTGTATTCATTTAAAACCGTTCAAAATTTTAAAAAGCTTATAAATTATGTATCCAAAATCGTTAAAAATCTACATTATGTTTTAAATGTTTTTGAATATTTTCACGTTTCAAATTATTTTGGAAACTTTTCAAAACTTCTGAATATATTTTAAACTTACTCGATTATTTTCTAAATTATTTATTGTTCAGCTGTCATTTACTGATAAAAAAAAGATTTTTTTAATCTTTTTAAATATTCTCTTAAAATTAATTTTTCAAAATAAAAAATAATTTCAAATTTTCCCAGCAAACTTGAGATTTTTGTTCATTTTCTTAAACCCGTTAAAGATTCTTAAAAAGCTCAAAAATTTTATTTCGAAATCTTTGAAAATCTAAATTTATTTTTTTATTTTTCAAAATCTTTGCCAGTTTTAAATTAAGTTTGGATCATCTCAAAATTTGTAAATCATGTTTTCTGCAACATTTTTTGCCACTCATAAATTATTGTTTATTGTATAAACAAATGTACATTGCAGATATTTATAGGCAGGAAGAAGTCATTTCTTTTTATTATTTTTTAAACTATATTGACAATGAATTTCATAGATAAAATGTGTCATGCCTCAATATTTGCTTATTTCAAAAACAAATTAGGTGAACAAAATTTTGTGATAAAATATAAATTGTAAGATTTATAAACAAACTCTATAACAAATACACATTATAGGCGTTTATCGGCAGAAAAACAATTTTTTTTCTTTTAGTCTTGTTGAAATTATGTTGGAAATGTTTTTTACATGAAATCTTGTGAAACAAAATTTTTTTCAAAAAACATCATTGGCAATATAATTTTGGCAAGGTCAGAAGAAAAACGATTTCTTTCTGCTTAGAAACGCCCAAAATGTACATTTGTTCATATAATTTGTTTATAAAATAAACAAATATTGATGGGTGGCACATTT
>CAKNYM010048204.1:51492-74174 GCA_932195095.1 Andricus curvator
ACCTTCTTCATTTTAAATCAAATACAACTTTAGTCATTTTTATCTGAAGAAGATTGAACATAACATATGGTCGTGGCGAACTTTTGGGTTTCTATTATACGATGAACAGAAACGAGCGTGAAGCGCGAGGTTCACATGATGATCAAACGAAATATCGAGCGCGAAGCGCGAGTGTCGTGATGAGAATGTGTTCCTTAAGGTCGATAGAACCTTAAGTAAATTAGTTCATCTTTTTATGTAAAACTGACATAATTAAACCAAAAGCAGGTCATAACGATGAAGCTTTAACAGAGTATTAGCCCGCGAAGCGTGCACTAGCGAGGACACGAAGTGTGAAAACCTAGACGACAAATGTGTCCGAGCGCGCAGCGCGAGGTGAATACATTATCGAGCGCGAAGCGCGAGATAAACATATAATCGAGCGCGAAGCGCGAGATGAATACCCAATCGAGCGCGAAGCGCGAGATCCAACAGGTGCGCGCCCTAGGCGCGCTGAAACTTGCGAGCGAAGCGAGCCGCGCGCGAAGCGCGCTATGAGAATGTGCCCGCGAAGCGGGCGGATTTTTTGTTTACATTTTATTGTGTTTCATTTAAAATTCAATTTTGTTGTTCTTGAAATATCTACTTTCATATTTTCATTAAAAATTAATCTTTTCACTGTTAGAAATTCAATTAATTCCTGGAAAGTTCAACTACTTTCTTGAAAATTCATTTTTTTGTTTGAAAATTCACAATTTTAGTTGAAAATTCAACAATTTGCTTGAAAATTAATTATTTTGTTAAAAATATATGTTTTTAAGATAAAAATTCAAGTGTTTTGTAGAAAATTTGTCTTTTGGGCTTTGCAATCCAACTATTTGGGCAAAAATTATATTTTGGGGTTGAAAATTTTACTGTTTTCCGGAAAATTTATCCTTTCAGCTTGAAAATTTAAAAAGTTGGGAAAAAATTCAACTATTTGGTAGAAATTTCAACTTTTTTATAAAACAGTTGCTTTTTTAAATTGAAAACTATTGGTTTTCAATGAAAATTTAACTGTTTTGTTGTGTTTCATTTAAAATTAAAATCTTTTTTTGTTGAAATATCAACTAATATATTTTTCATTGAAAATTCTTTTTTTTACGGTTTTAACAGTTCAATTCATTTCTAGAAAGTTCAACTACTTTCTTGAAAATACATTTTTTTGTTTGAAGCTTCATAATTTTAGTTGAAAATACAACTATTTGCTGGAAAACTAATTTTTTTGTTTGAAAATTCATATTTACGAATTGAAAATTCAAGTGTTTTGTAAAAAATTCGTTCTTTGGTTTGAAAATTCAACAATTAGGGCAAAAATCCAATTTTTTAAATTGAAAATTCATATTTTAGGGTTGAAAAGTCAAATCTTTTCTGGAAAATTCGTCCTTTTGGCTTGAAAATTCAACAAGATGGTAGAAAATTTTGTAAAAAATTTGCTTTTCTAAATTGAAAAATATTATTTTTCAATGAAAATTCTACTATTTGGTTAAAAATGTATACATTTAGTTAAAAATTCGTATTTTGTTGTGGTTTTGTTAAAAATTAATTTGCTTTGATCGAGGATTCAACAATTTACTGGAAATTCGTTTTTTGGGTTAAATTGTATTGTGTTTCATTTAAAATTTGAATATTTTTCTGTCGAAATATCAACTATTATATTTTCTATCCAAAATTTATCTTTTTAGGTTTCTAAGTCAAATTGAAAATTGAACTAATTTTTTTTTAACTGAAAATTTAATTACTTTCTTGAAAATTAAACTGTTCTTGTAGAAGATTCGCTTTTTTTCGTTTAAAATTAATTTTTTCAAGTGGAAATTTAACTAATCCTTTTTTGTTAAAAATTGGTGTTTTTAATTCAGAAATTCATCTATTTGAGAGAAAATTAAAATTTTTTATTAACAAATATATTTTAGGGTTCGAAATTCAACTTTTTGCGGAAAATTCGTCCTTTTGGCTTGAAAATTCATCAAGTTGGTAGAAAATTCAAAGTTTTGTAAAAAATTCGTTGTTTGGTTTGAAAATTCAACAATTCGGGCGAAAATTCAATTTTTTTTATTAAAAATTAATTTTTTAGGGTTGAAAAGTCATAAATATGTTTTCCGGAAAATTCATCCTGTTGGCTTGAAAATTCAACAAGTTGGTAGAAAATTCAACTATTTGGTGGAAATTTCGACTGTTTTGTAGAAAATTTGCTTTTCTAAATTGAAAAATATTTTTTTTTCAATTAAAATTCAACTATTTGGTTGAAAATTTATGCATTCATTCATTCTTTGATTGAGGATTCAACTATTTTACTGAAAATTCGTTTTTTTGGGTTAAATTGTATTTTTATTTGAAATTTGATTTTTTTTTTTTGTTGAAATATCAACTATTATATTTTTTATCGAAAATTTATCTTTTTAGGTTCATAAATCAAATTAAAAATTGAACTATTTTTTTTCAACTGAAAATTTAACTACTTGCTTGAAAATTAAACTGTTCGTGTAGAAGATTCGCTTTTTTTCGTCTAAAATTAATTTTTTCAAGTGGAAATTTAACTAACCCAATTTTTGTTATAAACTGATGTTTTTAATCAAGAAATTCCCCTATTTGGGAGAAAATTCAATATTTTTTAAAATTGAAAAAATAGATTTTAGGGTTGAAAATTCAACTTTTTTGCGGAAAATTCATCCTTCTGGCTTGAAAATTCAACAAGTTGGTAGAAAATTCAACCATTTGGTAGAAATTTCGACTGCTTTGTGAAAAATTCTCTTTTTTTAATTGAAAACTATTAGCTTTTAAATAAAAATTAAACTATTTGGTTAAAAATGTGTGCTTTGGTTGAGGATTCAACTATTTTGTTAATTTTTTTTTTCAGTTAAATTAAATTGTGTTTTATTCAAAATGAAAACCTTTATTTGTTGAAATAACAGATATTATATTTTTTATTGAAAATTCATCTTTTTAGGTTTACAATTCAACTCCTTCGTTGAAACTTGAACTATTTTCTTAACAATTTCTTTGTGTGTTAAATTTACACAATTTTAGTTGAAAATTTAACTATTTGTTTGAAAATTAATTTTTTTGTTCAAAATTTATATTTTTGAGTTGGAAATTCGAGTGTTTTGTAGAGAATTCTTCTTTTTGGTTTGAAAATTCAACAATTTGGTTAAAAATGTATGCATTTTGTTGAAAATTAGTCTTTTTTGGTAGAAAATCATTTTTTGTAAAAGATTCATTTTTTTTTTTTTAATAATAAAAATTAATCTTTTAAAATGAAAATGTAACTGTTCCATTTGTCGATGAAAATTGATCTTTTTAGTTAGAAAATTTAATTATTCAGTTGAAGATTCGCCTTTTTTGGTATAAAATTAATCTTCTTGATTAATAATTTAACTGGTTGGTTGGAAATTTATGTATGTTATTAAAAATTCTTCTTTTTGGGCAAAACGAAATAATTTTCTTCGTTGAGAATGCAACTATTTGGTTGAAAATGCATGTATTTTGTTATAAATTCGTTTTTTTTTTTAGTCGAAAATTAATCTTCTTCATTAAAAATTTACCTTTTTGGTTGAAAATGTAATTATTTGATTAAAAATTTAACTGTTTTGTGAAAAGCTTGTCTTTTTAGCTTGAAAATTCTACAATTTGGTTCAAAATTGATGTATTTTGTTGAAAATTCGTCTTTTGTAGTAAAAATTAATCTTTTCGGTTGCAAATTTATCTTTTTTGACTTGAAAATTGTACCTTTTGGATAAAATTTTCTTCAATATTTTTTGAAAAGTCTTTGTTGAGGATTTAAGTATTTTATTGAACATTCTTCTTTCGTGGGTCAATTGAACTATTTTTTATTTAAAATGAAAATTTTCTTTTTTGCTTAAAAATTCGGAACTACCCTCCTTTCCTCAAATCTTCTTACGTTATTTTTGAATGACCCCTAAATAAATTTACGAAAAAAATTTAGTTGTCAAAAATTACGTTGGATAGAGGATTGGGGAGGGGGGGGGGGTAAAACTTACGGACCCTAAAAAGATAAATATACAACAAAGAAATAAAAAGGGAGGAAAAGAAAAGGTATTTAAATTTATGGAAAGCAATTACTTAGATGTTTTCAAAGATCAAAGTCCGTCCCATTTTTACCTAGTCCCCTATTTTTCCCTTACATTTTTAAAATCCCATAAAATACCTGAAATCGAGAATTTTTACCCTATTTTCCCCTTTTTTCTCTTCTTCCTCTTTTTTTTATAAAGCAAAATAAGAGATCTTTTGACGAAAATAATGAAATAAATTTTTTTCAATAAAATTAATGTAGGTATTATGATTAAATTAAAATTAAAACACTTTAAATTCCTAATATTTCAAGTAAAAAAATTTTCAACAAAAAAGATGAATTTTTTACCAAATAGTTGAATTTGTAACCAAGAAAACTCATTTTCCTCATTTCATTTTCATCTTCATCAATTTCAAAAAATAGGTACATTTTCAACCCTGGAGATGAATTTTCAAAAAAAAAAATGCTCAACGAAAAATGTAATGGTTGACACTCCAACAAAAAAAAATCATTATTAAATTACAAACAGCTTAATTCATCGAAAAAAAAGAATTTTCAACACAATAGTTGAATTTTCAACCGGAAATTATACACTTTTAACTCGAAAATATCCATTTTCAACCAAGAAATTTAATTTTCTACAAAAAAAAAAAAAAAAAAAAAAGAATTTCAAACCAAAGAGATGCATTTTCAACTAAAATGATAAATCTTCAATCTTAAAAAATAAATTTTCAACAGAATAGTTAAACTTTTAGCCAAGTAGTTAAATTTTTAACCAAAAAAAGATTAATTTTTAAAGAAAAATGTAAAGTTGACACTTCAACCGGAAAAGATTTTAAAATTAAATTAAAAACACTTAAATTCGTCTGAAAAAGGAGAATTATCAATTTTTAATTGTATACTTGAATTAAAATTGAATAACATAATTTTTCAACTTTTTTTTACCCAAAAACATGAATTTTCATTCAATAAGATTAATTTTCTTTGAAAAAAAATGTTCAACAAAAGAGATGAATTTTCAACTAAATTCATATTTTTTCCACAAAGTTATTCAACTGCCAAGTAAATAGTTGAATTTTCAAAAAAAAAATGATTAACGAAACATGTAATGATTGACACTTCAAAAAAAAAAAAAAAAATCAATATTAAATTACAAACAGTTAAATTCATCTAAAAAAGAAGAATTTTTAACACAAAAGTTGAATTTTCAACCGAAAATTATGCATTTTCAACCCGAAAATATAAATTTTCAACCAAGAAATTTAATTTTCTACAAAGAAAAAAAAAAAGAATTTTCAACCAAAGAGATGCATTTTCAACTAAACTAGAGCGTCATACGCGCGCTCCGCGCGCGACCAATTTATTCACATGTATTTATTTTATTTGGAAATGAATTTCAATGAAATACCATGAAATTAATTTTTACTTCAATAATTTTTATTTGTACACGGCTTCGCATGGATAACATCTCACAATGCAGAATAAATAATTCTGTAAAAAATTGAGCCTATTCTTTAAAAAATAGCCAAACTCTTGATTTGTTTATCAAAATTGTTTAAATAATTATTCATTCTTTGAAATTTGCAGACATTATAGACAAAAGTCACTGAAAAGATATTCTTACTTAATTCTATAAAAAATGGAGCCTATTCGTTAAAAAATAGCCAAACTCTCAGTTTTTAAATTAAAATTGTTTAAATAATTGAAAATTATTGTAAGTTTAGAAAGCAACATAGATAACAGTCATCGAAAAGATATTCTTAGTTGAATTCGTAAACAAAGTGAGCCTATTTGTTGAAAAACAGCCAAACACTGAATATGTGTATGAAAATTGTTAAAATAATTAACAATTATTGTAAATTTGCAAAGCAACATAGGAAAGACTTATTTTTAATACATTATTTTTGGTTCTGTAAACCAATTCAGCGAATTCGTTAAAAATAATGATATTACAAATAATGATTCTTGTAAATTTACAAAGCAGCATATAAAATAGTCATCGAAAAGACATTCCTAGTTGACTCCGTAAATAAATTCTGCCTATTTCTTGAAAAATAGACAAACTCTGAATATTTTTAGAAAAATTGTTAAAATAATTAATGATTCTTGTATATTTGCAAAGTATCGTAGAAAAGATTTATTGACAATACATTCTTTCTTGATTCCCTAAACTAATAATTGATCCTATTCGTTGAAAAACGACCGGGCTCTTAATTTGTTTATGAAAATTCTTGAAATAATTAATAATTCTTGAAAATTTGCAAATAATTAAAGAAAAATGTAATCTGAAAGATATTCTTACTTAATTCTGTAAAAAATTGAGCCTTTTCGTTGAGAAATAGCCAAACTCTTAATTTTTTAATCAAAATTGTTTAAATAATTAATAATTCTCGTAAATTTATAAAGCAACCTAGAAAAGAGTTATTGGAAAGATATTCTTAGTTGACTCCGTAAACAAATTGTGCCTATTCTTTGAAAAATACCCAAACTCTGAATATGTTTATGAAGACTGTTTAAATAATTAATAATTATTGTAACTGTGCGAAGTATCGTAGAAAAGAGTTATTAGCAATACATTATTGGTGATTCCGCAAACAAATTGGGCTTATTCGATGGATTTGCAAAGCTTCATAGAAAAGAGTCATCGGAAGGTTATTCTTAGTGAATTCTGTAAAAGAAATTTAGCCTATTCGTTGAAAAATAGCCAAACTCTTTGTTTATGCAAATTGTTTCAATTATTAATAATTATTGTAAATTTACGAAGCAACATAGAAAAGTTTCATCAGAAAGACATTCGTAGTTGACTTTGTAAACAAACTGTACCTATTCCTTGAAAAATAGCCAAACTCTAAATATGTTTATGAAAATTGTTAAAATAATGAATAATTATTATATATTTGCAAGCTATCGTAGAAACGAATTATTGGAAATACATTCTTTCTTGATACCCTAAACTAATTTATCCTATTCATTGAAAAAAGGCCAAGGTCCTTCTGAAAAGTTAAACAAAAATGTAAAGTTGGTTTTTGAATAAAAAAATTAACAAAATTTATTATAAAAAATCCAAACACAATTAAAAAATAAATGGTACTCAAAATTTCGAAAGTTTCAAAAATTTTGAAATATGAATGAACTATGACTAAAACGTTAAATCGAAAATGAATCTTTCACAATACGAATAAAATATTTAAAATGTCAATTAAAAGCCTTATTTTTAAAAATGCGTGAAAGGAATCGTATATATATCGAAGTATAAATGCATATACTTCCACTAAGCTTCTTATGAAAACAAACATCTCGAGTCCAAATAAACACAGATCGCCCATCGTCGATGAGATAGCCTTATGGTTAACTAAGTAACGGTAACGGTAACTAAACGACGAATACCAACTTTCAAAGATAGGAAACTAAAAGCTAAGAATCTGCAACGGAAAAAATTATGTTTCAACAACAGAGTTTGACTTTTAACCAAGTAGTTGAAATTTTAACCAAAAAGTATGAATTCTTAACAAAAAATATAACAATTGATATTTCAGCTTGAAAAGAGATTTTAATTTTAAACAAAAAACACTTGAAATCATCCTAAAAAGACGAATTTTTGGAAAGTAATTGATTTTTGTACTAAGAACGATTTTTCAGCCAGAAAAGAAAATTTCAATCAAATTGTTTAATTTTAAATAAAATAGTTGAATTATATTAACAAAAATAGTTAAATTTTTAACCAATAAAGATTTTTTGGTGAAGAAAGAATGTTCAACCAAATTGTTAAATTTTCAACCTAAAACGACGAATTTTTCTACAAATCAGTTGAATTTTCAACCCAAAATTATGAATTTTCAACAGTAAACTTATTTTTCAACCAAATAGTTAATTTTAGAAATAAAGGGGACGAATTTTTAACAAAATTGATGAATTTTCAACAAAAGAATTAAATTTTCAACCAACTAATGTAAATGTTAACGAAAAAAGAGGAATTCTCACTCAAAAAAAAATTGTGGAAATCTAAAATAATGTCAAAAAAGTATAGCATATATTGTGACCCTCCAATTAAGTATAATTAATTTGAATTTGCATACTTTGAATAAAAAAATATTTTGAAAATCTAAGAGTTTTCATCTGATAAAAATACATCAGAAAAAAATTGAAGTATAAGAAAATAAAACTAGAGAAAGAAGATTTTTCAGACATTTTTGTATATATTTTTTTTTCTGTAGCGAGATAAAAAAAATTTAAACACGAAAATAAGTTTAAAAAACTTGCTAAAGACATGGTGCCAATTTTTTTTTGCTTGAAAATAATTTTTCAGCTTAAAATTCAACTATTTCATTTTTGGTTGAATAGTTATATTTTTAGTGAAAAATTCAACTATTTCGATGAAAATTCTTGTATTTTTCTAAAAATTCGTAGTTTGTAGTTTAATTTAACTGTTTATTTGAAATAAAAATATTTTCTGATTCAAATATCAACTATTACATTTTTCGTTAAGAATTCATCTTTTTTGTTTGAAAATTCAACTAGTTTAATGAAAATTCGTTTTTATTTGTTAGAAAGGTTTATTATTTGTCATTAAATTATTCTAACAGAAAATATAACTTTTTCGTTTTTGATTAAAAATTAATTTTTCTTAGTTAAAAATTCATATATTGTGTTAAATATCATCTTTTTGGGTAGAAAATTAATCTTTTTGATTAAAAAACCAACTATACTTGATTGTTATTACTACACTATTTGTTAAAAAATATTATTTTAAATGAAAATTAATTTCTTACATGGTTAAGAATTCATTCTATTTCGTTAAATTAAACTGTTTTTGATTTAAATATTTTTTGTTTTGTTGGAATATCAACTATTACATTCTTCGTTGAGAATTTCATTGGTTTAATATTGATCATTTCTGTTGAAAATTAATTCATGTCCATGGTTGAAAAATTGACAATTTTTTTGAAAATTCATATTTTTTGGTCGAAAATTAATTTTTTTATCTGGAAATGTAACAATTCGATTTTATGTTGAAAACTGATCTTTTTTAGTAAAAAAATTGAACTATTTGGTTGTAAATTAATATAATTTCTCAAAAATTCGTAGTTTTTAGTTGAATATTACTTTTTTATTTCAAATTAAGTTATTTTTCATTCAAATATTAATTATCACATTTTTTGTTGAAAATTCACGTAGTTTAATGAAAATTCGTTTTTATTTGTTAAAAAAGTAATTGTCCTAACTGAAAATATAACTTTTCCGTTTTTGATTCAAAATTAATTTTTCTTAGTTAAAAATTCTATTTAGTTAAAAATTGATATATTTTGTTGAAATATCTTTTTGGGTAGAAAATTAATATTTTTGGTTGAAAACCCAACTATACTTGATTGTTATTACTACACTATTTTAAAAAAAATATTTTTTTATTAAAAATTAATTTCTTACGTGGTTAAGATTTCATTTCATTTTTTAAATTAAACTGTTTTTGATTGAAATATTTTGTGTTGTTGAAATATCAACTATTACATTCTTTGTTAGGAATTCATCTTTTTGGTTTAAAATCAAACTATTTTTTGAAAATTCATATTTTTTGGTTGAAAATTAATTTTTTATCTGGAAATGTAACAATTCGATTTTATGTTGAAAATTGATCTTTTTTAGTAAAAAAAATTTAACTATTTGGTTGTAAATTCATATAATTTCTCAAAAATTCGTAGTTTTCAGTTGAATATTACTTTTTTTATTTCAAATTAAGTTATTTTTCATTCAAATATCAATTATCACATTTTTTGTTGAAAATTCAACTAGTTTAATGCAAATTTTGTTTTTATTTCTTAAAAATGTAATCGTTTCAGCTGAAAATATAACTAATCTTTTCGGTTGAAAAATCAACTATACTTGATTGTTATTTTAATACTATTGTTTGAAAATTCTTTTTTTTTTTTTTTTGAAAATTCATCTCTTTTGTTAAAAATTCGTTCTCTTTCCTTAAATTCAACTGTTTTTGATTTAAACAGAAAACCTTTTTTGGTTGAAATATCAATTATTACATTTTTCGCTAAAAATTCATCTTTTTGGTTAAAAATTAAACTATATTTGTTTGAAAGTAGAATTACTTTGTTCAAAATTCATTTCATTGGTTTAGTATTCATCATTTCTGTTAAAAATTAATTCATGTCTTTGATTGAAAAATAAACTATTTTGTTAAAAATTCGTATTTATGGGTTGAAAATTAATTTTTTTATCTGGAAATGTAACAATTCGAGTTTAAGTTAATAATTTATATTTTTTAGTAAGAAATTCAACTATTTGGTAGAAAATTAATATATTTTGTTGAAAATTCATCTTTGCTTAAAAAATGTAACTATACTCGCTTGAAAGTTAAACTATTAAAAATTAATTTTCTTTTTGTTAAAGATTCATAATTTCAGTTGAAAATTCATCTCTTTGGTTGAAAACTGAACTTTTCGTTGAAAATTCGATTTACATTGAATTCTGTATGGTACCTTCAATAATTTTATAGAAAAGAATGTATTCCCCTATTTTCGTAAAATTGATTCCAATTAAAAAATGATAGATTCTCCAATTGCTCACTTCATTGCCGTTTCAACAGAAAAATGCACTTTTTCGATTAAACGTTTAAAATTCAAAGTTATTCACCCCTCATTGCCCCCAATAAATTTTCTCCAATTTCCATTGATCTCAGGAAATCAACCGATACCCATTTCTCTAAATCCATATTTTTTCCTGAAAATTCGGTTAGTCTATTGAAATCCGCCTTATTCTTTCGGAAATTTGATGCCCTGGAACAAGCCTAAAAATATAATAAATTCTTCAAGACCTTCTATAAATAAATTCTACGACCTTCGCCCAGCCCGAGATTGTATTGTTTAGCCCCTCATTTTTGAAAATTTCATTTCCTCATTGTTGGAGGGAAAGTCAGTGGAATGGTCGATGGATTGAAAAACGAAATTTCGCTCCTGCAACTCGAGATCGACAGTGACGTAAGTCATAGTCGTTAATCATCGATTAAGTGCTCTGCGATTGGTCAGGGTAATTTCACGAATTTTCGTGAATTAGGAAAACGGCCCCCCTTGAATCCGGTGCCAGTAAACTTCCCTTTGCCAGAAATCTATGGGGGGCCACCTATGCCAGCCACCAGTATGTCACCGTACAGACCAGCACCCTAGCACAATACGCAGCACAAACGATCGATATGTGCACTCGACGAAAACGACCCAGGGTAAAAAATAATGGGGTTGTTGCATATTTTCAGTTTCTTTCCAGAGTTAAATTAAAAGAACACTGAAAAATTACAGAAATTTTAACGTCTTTTAAGACTAGATGAAGATATGAATTAAAAATTATTTTGATTAATTACATTCTCATCCTAATGAGAAGGTGTTGGTTTTATGTAAAATTTGACTTATGTTAGTCGGGTTTCATCAAATCTCCACGTTTTGAGACCCCCTGAGCTAGAAAAAACGATTTTTATCAAGGTGTCTGTCTGTCTGTAGTCTGTCTGTCTATCTGTAGGCACGATAACTTTCGAAAAAATGATCAGATTTGATTGAGCTTCGGCACATTTTTTTAAACCCTACAAGAAAAGGAAAAGTTCGTTAGCCAGCTATTTTTGATAACAATTCAAAAAGTTAAACCATTTTCAAAATTTTTGAAATTTTTTTTTCAAATTAAAAAATTCTTTGTGAGGCAATTTTTAGTACTCAAAAATCTGAACAATTTATTCTAATGACATTTTTCGATAAAAACAAAATTATCAGAGTTATTAACTCCTATCTAATAGAACGCTGCTGAAGGCTGGTAACCTTCTCAGCATAAATCACCAACCAAATGAGACTCTCGGTTCCCTTTCTCTGTCCTCACCCCCCCCCCCCCCCACAGTAACAGAAGTTTTGGTGGAACTGACGTTACAACTAGACTTTCCACCGTACGACGAATAATCACTTAACTTGGACATGATTTCGGCTCGCAAAACAATAGAGGGGTGAATGATCTTAAAGTAAGAGAACTACGAGAAACTATGCATGCAAGGAAACTAGATATTTTATGTGTACCTGATACGAAGAAAAAGGGTTGCGAAAGTAGAAACATAGAAAATGGGGTGTTCAAAGGCGGTTTTGAAATATGGTCAGGAGTAGATAGTGAATCAAATCATAGTCAAGGGGTCGGTTTGATTATGAATGAAAAAGCAAGACAGCATCTCAAAGATCATGGTTTTGTATCTCCCAGATTGTTGCGGGCTAGAATGAAGGTAGGAATCAGAAGATTATTTATCAGAGCGTGCTACGCCCCAGTTGACAGTGAGCCGCGAGAAGTCAAAGACGCCTTCTGGGACACTTTAAATGATACAATAAGTACTTGCGATCAAGGTGAAAGAATAATTCTGCTAGGAGATATGAACGGATGGGTCGGCGTCCAACGTCAGGATACAGATACAGAAAGGGTGCTAGGTAAATTTGGGGATTCAAAAAAAAAAAAAATTATAACCGGGAAAAATTAGTTAGCTTATGCTTAGAAAAGGGACTATTTATTACCAATACATGGTTTCGACATTATATGATCCACACATACACCTGGTGTAAAGGAAATAACCGCAGTGTAATAATTGACTTTGTTATTGCGGATAAAAGACGAAGAGAACTAGTTAAAGATACAAGAGTCATGAGGGGTTCCGAATGCAATACTGAGCATTACCTTTTAGCCTCCAAATTAAACTTAGGGCGGGGATGGAGAAGAAAGAGAACAAAAAAAAACGAAACAATCGCGAAAAAAGATTTAAAATTTACAGAAACCGGAAGTGCGAATAGACTTTTAAAATAGGTTAAACAAACGTATAGATGAGAAAATTTGGAAGGAACTATTAAGCAATAAACATTTAGAGGGCGCGTGGACTTTACTACGGGATATCATTGTTACAACTGCGACCGAAGTATGTTGTACGGCAGTTGTAGGAAGAAAATTTGGTGATGCATGGTGGAATGATGAAATTGAGGCAGCCCAAAAAGAAAAGAAAGAAGCGCACGAAAGAACGTTGCACATTACAGGTCTTAGCGATGAGGAGAGAAATAGACTTGAAAATGATTACAGACACAAAAAGAGAAAAGTTAAACGACTAGTCAAGGATAGTAAAGATAAAATCAGAACAGAAGAAGAGAAGAAAATACAAAGCAGTTTTGAGGGAATTATGAAACTATTATATAAACAGATAAAGGAAAGTAAAAGTACAGAGTTTGTCAGCATGAGAAACAGCAAAGGCGAAATGCTATATGATATAGACGGGATAGTAGACGCTTTAAAAGACTCTTTCAAAGAGCTATTAGGAGGTGAAGATATAGGGCAACAGAACCGCGACATAGAACATAATGCATCAGAAAATCCAATTGAAAAAGCCTGCGTCACTGAGGTTAGAGATATAATTAAGAACTTAAAAAACGGTAATGCTGCTGGTGTAGACAATATTAGCGCTGAAACGCTTAAAAACGGTGGCGAGTACATACCTCACAGGTTGTGTCAATTGATAAATCTATGTATCGAGATGGGAAAAGTCCCAGAAGATTGGAAAAAAGCGATTATCGTACCAATATACAAAAGAAAGGGAGATAAAAGCAACTGCAGTAATTACAGAGGTATCAGCTTACTGAGTACCGTAAGTAAAATATACTCAAAAATACTTATTCGTAGGGTAATGGAAATCATAGAAGAAAATATATGGGAAGTCCAAAGTGGATTTATGCCAGGAAGATCATGTACAGATCAGATATTTAGCTTAAGACAGATCACAGAAAAAAGCTTGAGAGTAGAAAAGAAAGTTTTCTGTGCATTTGTTGAAATAGAAAAAGCATTTGACAAGGTAAATAGAAGTAAACTTTGGGAAGTCCTTAAAGAATACGGAGTCAATGGATGGCTCCTACAAGCAATAAAAACAATATATACAGGTAGTAAAGCGAGTGTCAGGGTAAATGGAAAACTGAGTGACTTGCTCGATATTATGCAAGGCGTGAAACAAGGATGCGTTATGTCCTCATGGCTATTTATCATATTTATGGATAAGTATCTAAGAATGGCCCTCCCCGACGAAGAAGGTGTAGATCTCGAAACAGTGAAGGTACGTGGGTTAGCTTTCGCAGATGACAGGAATGGTTAGAATCTGTGAATGAGACACTAATCCGAAGAGACATAAGAAGCCATAGAAACACGAGAGCTTGCATGAAAAAATGCATGGACGTGAAGGAAGCTAGAGCAGTATGCCAGGACAGAAAAGTTTGACTAGAGAGATTGATCAGCAACTGGAACGAACGTGTCATTCAAATAATACACCTACATACTTATATACTCATCTACACACTACTATTTTGCAACCGAGAAAGTCACGCCTACCCCGAAAGGGAAAAATGGCCTAATGGTATAATAATAATAATAATAATAGCATTTTCAAAATCCAAGAAATCAAACGAAAATGAACATTGTAAGCCAAACAATGCACGACATAAAAAAAGTCACGAGAAGAAAAACATTACTTTTTGAAAGCCCTACAAGATTATTGTAACAACTTTTTGAATTTTTGTTTGAAAAATCGAAAATTGAAATTTTTATCCCATAAAACATAATAAAAAAACAAAAAAATTCACTTTTGCTGTCAAAATATGCAAGATACGAAAAAAGGTGATTAGACCAAAATTATCTACAAATTTGTTGTGTATTATTTTTTTATTGGACGCGTAGTTTTTGTTTTAGTCGTGAACAATGACATTACAAAATAACTTGATAAAAAAATTATTTTTTATAAAATATGCTTTTATACTCGTATTTCTTATCGCAAACTGTACACATAAAACTTGCCAATAATTTTTGCGCACTTGAAATTGCATTCAAATTACCGAAAGTTCTACTAGCGCCATCTGGTATTTTTACATTCTCATCATAATGAGAAGGTATTGGTTTTATGTAAAATTTGACTTAGTCAGTTTTCATCAAATGTCCACGTTTTGAGACCCCCTGAGTTAGAACAAACGATTTTTACGAAGGTGTCTGTCCGTCTGTCTGTCTGTTTGTAGTTTGTAGTCTGTAGTCTGTAGGCACGATAACTTTAGAAAAAGTAATCAGATTGGATTGTGCTTCGGCACACTTTTTTATGGCCTAAAAGGAAAGAACAAGTTCGTTAACCAGCTATTTCAAATCAAAATTTAAAAAGTTAGAGCATTTTGAAAATTTTTGTGACCATTTTTTTCAAGATTTAAAAATTCTATGCACGGCTTTTCATAGTATTCAGAAACTCGAACAATTTATCCTTATGACATTTTTCGATAAAGGTAAAATTATCAGAGTTATAGCATTTTCAAAATCCAAAAAAACAAACGAAAATTAACATTTTAAGCGGAACAACGCACGATATGAAAAAAAAAGTCAAGAGAAGAAAGTACTTTTGAAAGTACTACAAGATTATCATAACAACTTTTTGAATTTTTTCGAAAAATCAAAACTTCGAAATCTGATCGCACAAAAAATAATGAAAAATGAAAAGTTCCATTTTTCGGTCAAACTATGCAAGATAAAAAAAAGAAAACAAGACAAAAAATGTGCACCCAAAAAAGATCTAAAATTTTGACATGAATCACTTTTTCATAGGACGATTAGTTTTTCTTTTATTCGTAAAAAATAACATTAGAAATAAAAAATTTAATTTTTGGACAAACGACACAAGCTATGAAACAAAAAATAATAGGCGGAAATTGTTTACTTAAAGAGGATCTACGATTGCGTAATTCATAATTTTTAGAAAGGGCGAGTAGATTTTTTTCAATCGTAAAGAATAAGAATAAAAATAAAAAAATTAAGTTTTTGGAAAAAAGACCTGAAAAAATATCTTCTCCTTTCGCTCCGCTGGGAATCGAACCTCTGAACTTCCGATTGCCGATCGGGTGATTTCCCATTAAGCTACTAGAGAGATCGAGAGAAGAAACTTTTTTCAGAAAATACACGCACTATTTTGCTAGATAGTACAAGTTAAACTTTTCAAGGAATCTGTATTATCATCAGAGAATAACAGAAATTTTAACGTCTTTTCAGACTAGATCTCTCTAGTAGCTTAATGGGAAAGCACCCGACCGGCAATCGGAAGTTCTGAGGCTCGATTCTCAGCGGAGCGAAAGGAGATCTTTTTTCAGAAAAAAATTAATCAAAATAGTTTTCAATTTATATCTCCATCTAGCCTGAAAAGACGTAACATTTTTTGTTATTCTCTGATGATAATACAGATTCCTTGACAAATTTAACTTGTACCATCTAGCAAAATAATGCGTGTATTTTCTGAAAAAAGTTTCTTCTCTCGATCTCTCTAGTAGCTTAATGGGAAAACACCTGACCGGCAATAGGAAGTTCTGAGGTTCGATTCTCAGCGGAGCGAAAAGAGGTCCAAAAAAATTTTTTTCGAATTTTTATGAATAACGCCCGGAAATTTGTTCGAATCCACATAAAAATTAATCCACTTTTTTTCATAATGATATTTAGAGGTGGCGCAAGCGCCATGATGTTTAACACGTATTTTCCATAAGAATGCCATAAGAAAAAAAGACGTTTATTTAAATTTTATTCAGAATCCTCAATATTAGCTGAATCGAGTTGAAACTCAAAATTTCTTGTCACAATTAGCCATAGAATACAAATAAAATATGACTTTTCAAATATCACCACCATAAATCGGTTTTATAGGGTCCCAAAAAACCCCATAAGTGAAAAAAAGAGTTTTGCGAGTTTTTGGCGCTAATTATGATTTTTTTGCTCATTTTGAATGCAAATTGTTTCTAATACATAAAATACTATTTTATACTGACAATTAGATATTGAAATAAATTGTTTTAACAATTTATTATTGTTTTTAGCAATTAATTCTTAGAATAATGCTAAAAAATTGCAGTTTTTTCTGAAATTTTGAACTTTTTATATACTTTTCACTCTGAGTGAGTTGAATAATTGATAAAAGTAACCACTATCATTTGTTTAAACAATTTATCATCATTATTAATAATATTAAATTTAAATAATGCTAGAAAGTTGCGGTTTTTTCTGAAATGTTCGACTTTTTACCCACTTTTTACTTAGTAAAGTAATAAATAATGCAAGTTAATAAACATAGTTGTTTAAACAATTTATAATTGTTTATAAATATCTTCTCTTAGATGAGTGCTAAAAAGTTGCATTTTTTTCTGAACTCTTGAACCTTTTGTTCACTTTTTACTTAGTGAGGTAATAATTAATGCAATTTAAGAAACATGCTTATTTAAATAATTGATTATTGTTGTTTTTCTGAAATCTTTAGATTTGCTTTGACTTTTTAGTTATGAAAAAATAATAAGTGAACTTTAACAAGAATCATTGTTTAAATAGAATTGAAGTTTTTTAAGTGAATTATTTTTGCTCTCTTCGCAATGTTTAAAAAAATTAATTTAAACAATAAAGCTATCTTACACAAGAAGTTTATTGTAAAGCGTAAAAGAAAAATTTGGAATTGAACATATTTTGATATCAGCCCCCCTGCAGCGAAATATATTCACGAAAAAAAAGAGATTGTTTAAACAACTATTTTTATTAACTTGCAATAATTACCACATCACTAAGTGAAAAGTGGGCAAAAAGTTAAAAAATTCAGAAAAAAACCGCACCTATCTGGCATTAATGTAAAAGAAGATAGTTATAAACAATAATAATTTGTTTAAACAATTATTTTTGCTCAACTTGAATAATTATTAAGTCACTACAAGTGAAAAAAAGACAAATAGGTTAAAATTGTAGAAAAAACGGCAGCTTTCTACCATAAAGAAAAGAGAATATCATTAACAATAATAATAAATTGTTTAAACAATTATTTTTGTTAACTGGAATTAATTATTACTTCATTTTAATTGAAAAATGGACAAGAGTTAAAAAATTCAGAAAAAACCGCAACTATCTAGTATTAATATAGAAGAAGATAGCTAAAGACAATAATAATTTGTTTAAACAATTATTTTTGCTATAATGAATTAAATATTAATTCACTCCAAGTAAAAAGTAAACAAAATGTTGAAAGTTTCAGAAAAAAACCGCAACTTCTAGCATTGTTAAAAAATAATATCATTAACAATGATAATAAATTGTTTAAACAATTATTTTTGTTAACATTAATGAACTTTTACTTCTCTCTAATTGAAAAGACAAAAAGTTAAAATTTTTTGAAAAAACCGCGACTTTCTATCTTAATTCTAAGAGAAAATTTTTAAAAACAATACTAAATTGTTTAAAAAATTTATTTAAAAATCTAATTATCAGTATGAAGTAGTATTTATAGTATCAGAAACAATTTGCATTAAAAAAACCGCAAAAAAATCATAATTAGCGCTAAAAACTCACGAAACCCATTTTTTCACTTATGTGGTTTTTTTGGGACTCTATAAAACATACTTATGGGGATGATATTTGAAAAGTAATATTTTATTCGTATTTATGTAATATTGAGGATTCTGAATGAAATTTACAAAAAAAAATTTTTTCTTATGGAATTCTTATGGGAAATACGTCTTAAACTATAAATATAAAATATCAATTTACAACAGAAAAAGTTAATTTTTAACCAAATACTTGAATTTTTTAACAAAATATTAAAATTTTCTTCAAAAAAAAAAAAAAAAAAAACGAATTTGAAACAAAATGGTTACATTTTCAACAAAAGAGATGAATTCTCAACTAAAGTTATGAATCTTCAACAAAACAGCTGAATTTTTAATAATTTAGTTAAACTTTCAACCAAAAAGTTGAATTTTCATACCGAAACACTTAATTAAAAAAAAAAGTTTATTTCCAACCAAAGAGTCAAATTTTCAATAAAAGAAATAAGTTTCAAACAAAACCGTTAATTCAACCAAAAAAGACGAATTTTCAAAAAAAAAAAAAAAAAAAATGAATCCAGAACCAAATCAGATTAATTTTCTACCAAAATATTTGAATTTTTAACCAAAAAAATGAGAAAAAATATTCACTAAATCGTTGATTTTTCAAGCCAAAAAGACGAATTTTCTATAAAACAGTTGCATTTTCAAAAAAAAAAGATAAAAAAAAAAAAAAAAAAAAAAAAAAAAGGCACAATTTTCAATAAAAAGTTATTTTTCAACCAAATAGTTCAATTTTCTCTCAAAATAGTCCAATTTTAAACAAAATTCATGAACTTTCAATGAAATAGTTAAATTTTCAACAAAAGAGATGAATTCTCAACTAAAATCATGAATCTTCAACCAAGCAACTGAATTTTCAATAATTTAGTTCAACTTTCACCCAAAAAGTTAAATTTTCATAACAAAAAAATTAATTAAAAAAAAAAAGTTAATTTCCAACCAAAGAGTCAAATTTTCAATAACAGAAATAAATTTCAAACAAAACCGTTAAATCAACCAAAAAAGACGAATTTTCAAAAAATAAAAAATAGCTGAATCCACAACCAAATCAGATTAATTTTCTACCAAAATATTTGAATTTTCAACCAAAAAAATAAGAAAAAATATTCTCTAAATCGTTGATTTTTCAAGCCAAAAAGACGAATTTTTCTACAAAACAGTTGCATTTTCAAAAAAAAAAAATGAATTTTCAATAAAAAAGTTCAGGAAAAATTCATGAAATTTCAATGAAATAGTTATATTTTCAATTAAAATAGATGAATTCTCAACGAAAAATAAATAAATATAATAAATATATAATAAATCACAGATGAATTCAAGCAAAAAATACGAATTTTCAGAAAAACAGGTGAATCCTCAACTAAAAGAGATTTTTTTCTACCCATAACTGATTTATAAATCTCTCTTAATAAGAGAGGTACAAAATTAAAAATTCGTCTCTTTTGGTTGAAAATTAATCTTGATGCTTAAAAATTAATATTTTTGGTAAAAAAATCATTTTTTGTTGAAAATTTAACTAATTTCTTAAAAAATTGTTTTTCTTTTCTTGAAAATTTATCTTTTTAGTTGAAAATTCAACTATGTGTTTGAAAATTGACGTTTTTTTTAGAAAATTATTCTCCTTGTTTAAAAATGCATTTATTGTGGTTAAAAATTCATTTCTTTGGTTAAAAATTTAACTACTTTGTTAAAACAATTTTGTTTTGGTTAAAAATAAATTTTTCAGTTGAAAATTCGACTTTTTGGTAGAAAATTAATCTAGTTTGAAAATTCATTTTGTTGTTGTTAAAAATTCATTACTTTTGGTTGAAAATTTAAGTATTTTGTTCAAACCTCCTTTTTTGCTTCAAAAATATTTTTTCAACTGAAAATTGAACTATTTCATTTTTGGTTACGAATTTTTCTTCAGTTTTTAATTTCATTTCTTTTGATGAAAATTCAACTATTCTCTTTATATTTTTGTTTAAATCAATTTTTAAACTTAAAAATTAAGCATTTCAAATATTTCTTTTTTTTTAATTCAACTTTGTTTCATTTAACACTAAAATCTTTTCTGATTGCAATAAACTTTAATGCATTTTAATTTTTATTATTTATTTTTTCAGTTTTTTACTTTAAATATCCAACAATTCTTGTAACAAAAATTGTAATTCAAAATAAAGGTCCTATATAAAGACAAAAGGACAGGTCTTGGAACAAAATATACTTTCAAGAAGAAAAGATTTTTTCTTATAAAATTATTGAAAAAACTCTAAATAAATTATTAAAAAAATAAAGACCAGTTTTTTCAAGAATAAAATATATCCCGTAATTAGAATTACATAATTTTAACGATTATATAATTTCAAATATTTATTATGTCCGGGATTCTTCAATCTTGTTATATTTATGGCATAAATATTTTTTATAAAATTTTTTTCATAAAAAAAACAAGAAAAAAGTATTTTATACCTTTTTAAATTTCAACTCATTATTTAATATTTTTTATCTAGGTATCTAATTATCTGTGTTTTATTTTTCAAGTTATTTTTGTACTTACTACGTGTAATTAAATTTAGCCTTGGTAGAGATAAGGTTGGATCGAAAAAAAATTTTATTTAAACAAGTAATGTCTGCCCAAGCATTTCTCGGGGTATTGACTATTCTATGACGTATTGTTATAACATCATTAAATCAAGATTTTAACGAAAGAGATTATAAAAAATTTATAACAAAAAAGTTGAATTTTCGGCAGAAAAAAGAAAAGATTTTTTAACAAAATACTTGAATTTGGAACAAAATAATTAATTTTTTTAACTGAAAAGACGAATTGCAACAAAATAGTTGAATTTTTAAGTGCGAAAGATTTTTCATTCGAAAAGAAAAAAAAATCAACCAAACTGTTAAATTTTAGCGTCAAATATAAGTATTTTCAACTAAAATTATAAATCTTGAAAAAAATGTATTTTTAACAAATTAATTAAACTTTCAACCAAGGAGTTAAATTTTCAGTCTAAAAAGATGAACTTTCAATGAAGAATGTAATAGTTGATATTTCAACAAAAATTTTTTTTTTAACATAAAAACTGTTGAATTCATCCAGAAAAGAGGAATTTCCAAAAAAGTAGTATCATTAACCAAAATCAATTAATTTCCAAACAAATGGTTGTATTTTTAACAAAGAAAGATGAATTTTCAATTAAAATTTTTTTTTTTTGCATAATTGGGGTTCTCGATTGTCGATCGCAAAAATAAATTTTTGCCAATTTTCAAATAAAGAAAACCAGAAAAAAATCGCAATAATATCTGGATATTAAATTTTAATATCAAGATTTTTTCGTTGAGAATTCATCTTTTTTGGTTAAATTGCACTGTTTTTTATTTAAAATCAAAATCTTTTTTTGTTAAAATATCAATTATTATATTTTTCGTTGAATATATTTTTTTGGTCAAATATTGAACTGTTTTGTTTAACATTCGTATTTTTTTATAGAAAATTCGTCCCTCTGGATTGAAAATTTTTTTTTGTAGAAAAATTCTTGGTTTTAAATTCATCATTCTTGGTTAAACATTCAACTGTTTGTGGTTGAAGTTCAATCTTGTTTTTTTTTTTTGAAAATTCACTTATTTGGTTCAAAAGTTAAATATTTTTCGTCGGAAGTTAATGATTTTTAATTGAAAAGTCTACTATTTTTTTGTTGTTTCAGAGGTAATATCTTTTGGTTGAAAATTCAACTACTTGGTTAAAAGTTGAACTGCTTTAAAAAAAAATTTTTTGTTGAAGAATCATCATTTCAGTTAAAAATTATTCGTTTTTAATTGAGAATTCAATTAATTTTATTGAAAAGTTATGCAGTTTGTTGTAAATCGTCTCTTTTGGTAGAAAATTAATTTTCCTAATTGAAAATTCAACTACTTGGTTGAATATTGAAATAATTTGTTGAAATTTATTTTGATTAGTTAAAGATGCATCTCTTTGGTTAAAAACTGAACTATTTTGTTGAAATTTTGTTGTTGTTGTTGAAAATCAATTTGTTTAAATTAAAATTAAACAATTCCATTTTTGGTTGAATCTTCTTTTCAGTAGAAAATTCCAAGTTTTTGTGAAAGGTTCGTGTATTTGGTTGAGATTTCATTTTTTTGGCAGAAAAATTATTTTTTGAACTGCTTTGTTAAAAATATATTTTTTTTTTTCTTTGAAAATTCATCATTTTAGTTGAATTTAAATTCAT